>WNWK01026153.1:0-27725 GCA_009830355.1 Cherax destructor
ATATGTGTGTGGATTTATTGTGTGAAAAGTAGTGGTGAAATTGTGTTATGGTGTATGAGTGGTATGTGAGGTCTGCGAGTAACACGTAGTCTACAGTGCTCCTCTACCTGGCCTGACCTGACACACCTGATCTACCAGTTAATGTATTCTATGATTCACCTGTCTGCTCGCCCTTTTCTACTAGAAATTACCAATTGCTATTTGTTACTGAGTACTTGATATCCTATTCCTTATCTTACTATGAGAGTTGACCGTTCACAAACAGCTTAGCGGTTAGGTAATTGGATCTTACTCCCGACACCCCGAAAACCACGCATAGGTGAATACTTGCGATGCGATGCAGCTTGGCCAGCGTGTAGTATCCTGTAGATTGTCCAACTCAATGTGATGTTCTGGCGTATATCCACTTTCGTTTCTTGTCGATATATAATATAACCTATTCACTGTATTTCTTTCACTTGTCACATATTTATTTCACTTTATTATCTAGGGTGACACACGTGGCAACGTCGCCTGGAGCACACTAGGCCCACTGACCCCGCCACCAAATATTTATTTCTAGTTCACTTATAAAATTATGGCTCTTCCCACACTTATGTGTGTGTGTGTGTGTGTGTGTGCTCACCTAATTGTGGTTGCAGGGGTCGAGACTCAGCTCCTGGCCCCGCCGTGTGTGTGTGTGTGTGTGTGTGTGTGTGTGTGTGTAAAATATAGGTAGGTACCACCTCTGGAACTGGACTTGGGACCCTCATCCTCAGAGAAAAGAATAAACGTACTTCAGGGAAAACTCAAGGTTCTCCCCGGAGCTCTTTGAATATTTTCTTCTTCTACCACCCCTTATATTCTATATTCTATTTGGACTTTATTTAAAGACAATATATATATATATATATATATATATATAGAATGGATATATATATATATATATATATATATATATATATATATATATATATATATATATATATATATATATATATATATCCAATAATAATTGACATTGTCTCCAACACTGGCAGTACATCGAGTATTTTTGGAAAAAATAATAAACAACGTTCTTTTTATTTCTTAATCTTTATTAAGCAGAATTCACATGCAACAGATGTTGTCAGGGTCGTCTGTTTCAGTGATGTGTTTCCAAGAAGAGAAGGAAGTTGCTGCTGGTCAGGTACGATGGCAGGTCGCAGCAACTCCTGGTCGGTCCCAGCAGGTCCCAGCAGGTTCTGGGTGGTCTCATCAAGTCGTAGAAGGTCCTAGCACTCCCAGTCGGTCTCAGCAGGTGGTAGAAGGTCCCAGCAAGTCCCAGTTGGTCTCGGTATGTCATAGATGGTCTCAGCACGTCGTAGAAGGTCCCAGCAGGTCGTAGCCTTTATTTGCCGTAGCCTGAAGAGCGAACAAATAAAATCAATCACACACACAAAAACAACTTTCTTTAAACTGATTTGTGCGATTAAAACATTGTTTCGAAAACTGCGTTTGTATGATAAACCTCACAGAAAAGTTTATTTCGAGACGCAAACAAATAATCATGTTTACCGCGTTTCTTTTGTTTCTAAGATTCTCACGAATTTTTTTTCCTCAGACACTCTAAGAAAAAAATAATTTTGTGACCCAATTGGCATGTGAGCCATTAGGGCTGTGACTATTTTAGGTTCAGACGAGCCTATGGGGCACGTAGTTATACTATTGGTGTTTACTCAAGCATGATAGTAGTCAGTAGTCTATCTAGATGTGGATGTAAACCGAGATATCACTGGGCATGATAGTACAGTGAGCATATCACTGGCATGATAGAAGTGCGCATGATATCACTAGCATGATAGCACAGGATGCATGATATCACCAGCATATGGAGGAATCATGCGAGTATAATGATAATATTCGGGTGATGTGTCATACAGTACATTTCGCCCCACATCTCACGAGTAACTTACAAAGCGGAGGTAAAAACGTGACGTCCAGACTGGACCAAAACATTGTCGCCTCCAGGTCGTAGGTTGTGAATTGGGTAGTTTAAAAATAGGCTTAGAAAAAATATAATGGCTGAGAAGTGTTGGATTTGAGAAACCTGCTTAACATAGGCCAGTAGGCCCGCTGCAGTAGGCGGGCAGTCAGATTTTAGTAACCAACTACATAAACTAAGAAATTACATAATCAAATCAAGTGATCAAGTCTTGGATAATACACGATGGTCTCACCTGAGGGGTGGCGGATTCCACCTCCGTTGAAGCCTCCTCCAGGGCCGGTGTGACGGATTCCACCTCCATTGAAGCCTCCGCTGGGACCGTCAATGCGGATTCCGTGACCGCCCTGGCCATAACGTCGGCGGTCAGCGCCGGCGAAGGTTGCCAGGACAACCATCATCACCAGGATAATTAAACCACGAAAATTCTGTAAAGATATGTGAAAATATATTATTATTTTTCCAACGTTGAATTTACAGGCTACGGACTGCTGATCTATCTATTTACAAGCTTAGAGCTAATACTCTACCATAGAACATTTACAAGCTTAGAGCTGATACTCTACCATAGAACATTTACAAGCTTAGAGCTGATACTCTACCATAGATCATTTACAAGCTTAGAGCTAATACTCTACCATAGATCATTTACAAGCTTAGAGCTAATACTCTACCATAGAACATTTACAAGCTTAGAGCTGATACTCTACCATAGAACATTTACAAGCTAAGAGCTGATACTCTACCATAGATCATTTACAAGCTTAGAGCTGATACTCTACCATAGATCATTTACAAGCTTAGAGCTGATACTCTACCATAGAACATTTACAAGCTTAGAGCTGATACTCTACCATAGATCATTTACAAGCTTAGAGCTGATACTCTACCATAGAACATTTACAAGCTTAGAGCTGATACTCTACCATAGATCATTTACAAGCTAAGAGCTGATACTCTACCATAGATCATTTACAAGCTTAGAGCTGATACTCTACCATAGATCATTTACAAGCTTAGAGCTGATACTCTACCATAGAACATTTACAAGCTTAGAGCTGATACTCTACCATAGATCATTTACAAGCTTAGAGCTGATACTCTACAATAGAACATTTACAAGCTAAGAGCTTATACTCTGCCATAGATCATTTACAAGCTAAGAGCTAATACTCTACCATAGATCATTTACAAGCTAAGAGCTGATACTTTACCATACATGATCAATGGGTTAAGAGCTGCCATCATTTTATAATTGAATCATATCCAAAATATTTTGCAACCACCCAGAATGACACACACAATACCCGACTAACATCCAGGATCCCATTTTCAGGCGCCTGATGTAAGGAGACCACTCCTCCACATGCCCAAGACTGAACCCAGATTTTTCGGTTGTAGGCCCAAGTCTTGCGGTTAACCATAATACAAATATATTCAGTTTTTTCCTTGCAAACTTGCCAAGAAAAAAAAACTCAGTAACCAGGATATTAAAAGCTTATTGTATCCAACCAATCACTGATATATAAATGATTAATGGGATATAATTGCAGAAAACAGTGTGCAGGAGGTGGCTTACCATCGCTGAAGGATGTTGCAGAATTGTCTCTCTCAGATGCACGCTTCCACATTTATATAGCAGCCTCCATGAATGCCTCTCCTCTCCTCCAACTATTCTACTCCTCCTATTTCTCCTCCTCCTCCTCCTCCTCGAGGCCTTCCCTTCCTCGTTCACTAGGCTTCTTATACACTCACTTCTCCTTAAAGGACTTCTGTCCAGTCATCTTTGTAAACTCTGTCAATACAAGTAGGAAAAAATAGACTTGAATTACCTGGAATTGCATCGCTTGCTTATGTCAACAGCAGTCTTCTGGTTGATCAGTCATGGTTGGAAGATCTCATTAAGTTCACTTCTGAAGACAGTCAGAGATCAGTTGGTAATTTATCTTAGATTTAGAGGCAGGACATTTCAAAAAGTCTTTGAGCCTTTATTCTTAGTGAGTTACTTATCTCTTTGTATTCTTGCTTGCACCTTCTGCTTGTCACGGGTAATTTACACCGTCTGCTGAGTCTGCCACTCCTGCAAGGAGTAGCATTAGTATGTAGGTTTGCAACCAGCCACTCCAGTATTTTGCATCTGTTCATTATGATATGTTTCTCGTTTGGTTTCCATGATACACAATTTGAAGGATTTTAGACGTTGCCAGTAATTCAAGTATCTGAATGTATTTACTGGTGTGTGCAGTGAGAGTTCTCAGTATATCCTCCAGATCTAAAATTTCATCTCACCTTAATGGATCTATTAATGTACAGAAATATTTCAGAGTACAATAATTACTTTAGAGACTATCATCACTCGCTTACCATTTCTTGTCTTTTAGATTACTGTTATATAGTCAATAGTTTTTCTTATAATTGTGTTAGTAACGTTGTTGTGATTCTTGAAATGTACGTTTTTTCTTATTTTAAGTTTTCTAAGTAATAATTCAAATTGAGACAGAATCTGAAAATAAAGTTGGTCTGACATATTTCGACCCCAACTAGAGTGATCTTCAGAAGACTCAAGTCAGGTGAGGACATACGCAGACAACTTTATCTCCAGTGCTTCTGTCTACATGTGGGATTTTTCTTGGTAACAAAAAGTGTTAAATATGATAACGTCAAACAATACCGACTGAAGGAACCTACTCTGGAGACGAAACGTTTAGGAATGTGTCTTAATTATCAACAAAAAATTTTCATTATACTTATTTTAACAATTGATTTTTTTTCCAGTGAAGAAGTTGAATATATATATATATATATATATATATATATATATATATATATATATATATATATATATATATATATATATATATATATATATATATATTATTGTAACCACGAACGAGTGGTATTGGATCAATAACAACACTGCGACTAGCCGAGGATTCGAACCCATGTCGTTTTGGTCCTCCTTATGTTTACAATAATGTAAAATACTGCTCGTGGAGGCTAGTACACCAAACGGGGCGTAGAATGAAATTAGCTCAGAGGCACCCACACCACCGTATGTCCTTGGATCAAGGTAAAATATCTAGCTCTGCTGGGTCCTTGGTTCATGTAGGATTGCGTGATCCTGTGGGTTAGAGCGTCATGTATGATTTTTGCTCACCATGAGGCGGCCCAAAACGACATGGGTTCGAATCCTCTTTTAAAATTAAGTCCTTTCTAAAATTTTCTCTTATACGTTTAAATATATTTTTTTTATTTATGTTAATGTAAAAATTAATAATTTTGTACCAAAAGAACCTTAGAAAATTTACCTAACCTTATTATAACAAGCGTAATTTAATTTAGCATAATCCAAATAAATATATTTTAGATAAGTTTACAATAATTTAACAATAAACAAACAAAATTAAATATATTTTCTCGTTAGGCTCAGAATGATTTTTGCGAAATTATTGCATACACAAATTTTCGGTTCCCTTATTCGGAAAAATAAGGCAAGTTTTTCCTATTCGGCACGACATAAATATATATATATAAATATATATATATATATATATATATATATATATATATATATATATATATATATATATATATATATATATATATATATATATATATATATATATATATATATATATATATATATTTATATATATATAATATAAATATATTCTCTTTCTTTATACATGATTCACCGAGCAGGGGTTCCAAAGACAAAATGAATCTCCTTTTACATTTAGTAATAGCTTACGGAGGAAGAGTTCTGTTCCACTTCCCCGGCATTTAGTGCTCTTCGACGAAGGACTATGATCGGAGGAAGAATTCTTTCACTTCCCCTGGAGCTGGTGTTGCCTCACGAAGCAATATGATGGTGTGGTGCTCAGAGCAGTTTATTCTATCACTTGAGACACAGCCTCACAGCCGGTATATGATTGAACTACGTAGTGTTTTACAACAACCTGGTGACAATCCGGGAATCAACCCGATGTGTTTAGCCACTCCAGTGGTGACGAAAATTCACTGCGTCTAACCCACTGACTAGTCACGCTCGCAGTGTGTATGATTAAACCACGTCGGGTAAATACTAAACTGCTGTGGAGGACACCACACCATCATATGTCCTTCGATCCGGAACAACACCTAGCTCTGCTGGGTGCGTGATTTTTGTAGGAGTGTATGGCCCAGTGGGTTAGAGCGTCGCGAATTTTTGCTCGCCATGAGGCAGGCTAAAACAACATGGGTTCGATCCCCGGATAGTCGAAGTGTTGTTATTGATTAAATACCACTCGTTCGTGGTTGCAATTCTATATATATATATATATATATATATATATATATATATATATATATATATATATATATATATATATATATATATATATCAATGCACCACGCAGAAACAAGCGGGTATATAAAGAGAAAGATCGCAGTCAGCAGGACTCGATACTGCTACTGAGACGAGCGCTGCCTGGGAATCTTGATCGTCTCAGTAGCAGTATCGAGTCCTGCTGACTGCGATCTTTCTCTGTATATACCCGCTTGTTTATGCGTGGTGCAATGATATAAAAATCGCTTGTGAGGTCAAAACATTCAGGAAGAGATTGAAAAAGCTTGAATCCATGCTTGAGGCTCACTGACGTGTCCGGGCTGGGAAAGAAACATGGCTTATGAACCAGGCTGCCCAGCTTATGTGGCATTCGTGGCTGAGTGGATAAGAGCGCTGCCTGGGAATCTTGACTGTCTCAGTAGTAGTATCGAGTCCTGCTGACTGTGATCACCATGAGACGGGCCAAAACAACATGGGTTCGAGTCCTTTGCTAGTCACAGTGTTGTTATTGATCAATACCACTCGTTCGTGGTTACAATAATATAAAATACTGCTTGTTGAGGCTAGTACGCCAAACGGGGAGTAGAATGAAATTAGCTCAGAGGCACAAACACCACCGTAAGTCTTCGGATCACGGTAAAACACCTATCTCTACTGGGTGCGTGATTCTTGTAGGATTTGGTGGTCCTGTGGGTTAGAGCGTCAAGTGGTTTTCGCTCACCATGATACGGGCCAAAACAACATGGGTTCGAGTCCTTGGCTAGTCGCAGTGTTGTTATTGATCAATACCTCTCGTTCGTGGTTACAATAATATATATATATATATATATATATATATATATATATATATATATATATATATATTCATACATATGGGGTTTATACGGGGCCGATATGAGTTCTTTAGAATATTAAAAATAATGTTCTTTCTTTATTTAATAATCTTTATTAAAATGAATCAATTAATAATACTTTTTACATAAGTTTCAATGACACATTTATGGAAGGAGAAAACTGCTCTGGTCAAGATGAAATTAAAATTTGGATTCTTTTTGAAAACGACGAATTGAAAGTTTTGGAGGTTGATGATTCTGCGTCGCCGTCACTGAGAGGTTAGTAAGAGTCTTCCAACATGTAGGTCCAGCAGGTCCCAGCAGGTCCCAACCATGTCCCAACAAGTTCCAGCAGGTCCCAACAACTTCCCAGCAGGTCCCAACAACTTCCCAGCAGGTCCCAGCCTGCCTCTATTTACCATAACCTGAGAAAAAAGTACAAATGAGATCAGCCAGAAGAGAACCCGTTCCTGAGTTGACTTTTTTATAGAACAAAAAGTATTCAAAGTTGAACCACACTTTTGTAAAATAAATCTTAGACGACATTTCGGTCCATCCTAAACCATAATGAAGTCACAGTTACGACTTCTTAATGGTCCAGAATGGACCTAAACCAAGTCTGCTGTTTTCTCACTGAAGTGTGATTTATTCTTGAATTGTTTCAGTCACGGTGTTCTGAAGTTTACCTGACTCAGATATTTACAAAAAAAGTATATAAATGATAAACCTCAAGAAAAAAAAATTCAGAATGTAAATAAATAGTTTTTGCCAGCTGGTTCAGTGTCAATAAACTCTGGAAATCTTCCAGTTTTCGTCTCCATCTCGTGAATCATGTTCACTATGGCCTCACCTCCAGTTGGGCGTATTCCTCCTCCATTGAAGCCTCCACCGGGACCAGTGTGGTGGATTCCTCCTCCATTGAATCCTCCACCGGGACCAGTGTGGTGGATTCCTCCTCCGTTGAAGCCTCCACCAGGGCCGGTGTGATGGATTCCTCCACCATTGAAACCTCCGCTGGGACCGTCAATACGGATTCCATGACCGTCCTGTCCATAACGAAGGCGCTCAGCGCCGGCCAAGACAGCCATCATCACCAGCATTATAAGACCACGGAAATTCTGCAAGGATTGACACAGCAGTGAAACTGCTAAAACAACGGTGGATTTACAGGCTAAAACTTGTTTCCCTTCCTCAGCTCATTTTAAACCCCAGCCTTATCTAAAGTACACGATCCACACCCTCAGAATGACACCCACAACAGCTGACTAACACTTAGGTACCTATTTACTGCTAGGTAAGATGTGTGCAACAGCAATAAGGAGACTTGCCCAACGTCTCCACCTGCCCAAGATTGAACTCGGATTCTTCGGTTGCGACACGAACACAATAATGTATATGTCTTACATTTCAGGCAGAACTTGCAGACTTTGCCCATTCATCAAGAAGCGATTTTATTGTCATATTTTGCTTTGTATATTTACAGAGAATAGTGTGAACTTTATGAAATTAATGTCTTCTAGTAAATAATAGCAGCTGGACTTAAGGAAAGTTTAGATTGGTTAGGTTGGGATGCATGGAACAGGAACAATTCAATGTACATAAACTGAGAGGTTTGTATCTCTCAGTGTACATACACAGGCAGGTGTGTATGTGTTAATGTGTAAATACCGAATGGTGTATATGCAAGGTGAAGCATGAGTATATTATTGTGTGTGTGTGTGTGTGTGTGAGAGAGAGAGAGAGAGAGAGAGAGAGAGAGAGAGAGAGAGAGAGAGAGAGAGTGTGTGTTAATCATAATTAAGAAACATGAGAAGTATCAGGGGCTCACCAAGATATATTACAAGGGATCCAATCTTCCTACGTTTCACTATTATAGAGAAGATTAGCGTGTTATAATTACTAACAGAACGGTGAACAGGTGATGGCTTACCATCATTGAAGGATGTTGAAGAACTGTTTCTCCCAGCTGTGTCGTCCCACATATATATAGGAGCCTCCATGAATGCCTCTCCTCTCCTTCAATCCTTCCCTTCCTCTTCCTAATCCTTCAGGTCTGGCCTTCCTTCTTCACGAGGTCTGTTTACACACGCGCCAGTCCGTAAAGGTCTTCTGTACAGTTATCTTCGTAAACTTTGCTAATGGAAGTAGGAAAAGACGGTCTTGATTTACGTGGAATTACATTGCTTGGTTATGTCAACAAGTGTCTCATGGCTGGTCTTTCATGGTCAGAGGAACTCATGAGTTTCCCTCTTGAAGACAATTCAAGCGCCTCTTAGTAATTTTCCTTATATTTAATGAGAGGATGTTAAAAAGACTTAAACCTTATATCATTATTAAGTTTCGTATTTATGTATTTCCTTTACTTATGGTTTTCATTAGGGTCTGTGATTTGTGTGTGTGACTGGTGAGTGTCACTTATTCTTCTGTGTGTCTGTCTGTGTCAGACAGGAGAACGAGAACTGTCGAGTACACTGCCTTAAGTAACAGAACTTTTCACTATTTCCACCGCTAATAATTATTATTTTCAACCAATTTGTTAGAAAGTTGATAATCTAACTTCAATATTTAGTCTTGTCAGAAATTCCCATTGGATATATTTTGAGTCTTGACACCGAAATTAATATTGTTAAATATTATGAATAAATATATGTATCTATATTTTGCACTGTAGAATTTTTTACACTATTATGGATAATGATAAGATTCTGGAACATGTCAGGAATCTTTGATATATGTTAGGTATTACAGTGGTATGTACATGTTAGGTATTACAGTGGTATGTACATGTTAGGTATTACAGTGGTATGTACATGTTAGGTATTACAGTGGTATGTACATGTTAGGTATTACAGTGGTATGTACATGTTAGGTATTACAGTGGTATGTACATGTTAGGTATTACAGTGGTATGTACATGTTAGGTATTACAGTGGTATGTACATGTTAGGTATTACAGTGGTATGTACATGTTAGGTATTACAGTGGTATGTACATGTTAGGTATTACAGTGGTATGTACATGTTAGGTGTTACAGTGGTATGTACACCTGTGACTTAGAGATTGTGAGATTGATAAAGTCCTCCGATTAAATAACTAAAATTATCTTTTCATTTAAATTTTATATGGTAAATTAGACACATATGCAACACTTGGGTATCTTTATTGAGGAAACGTTTCGCCACACAGTGGCTTCATCAGTCCATACAAAGGAGAATCGTGAAGAACAGGAGTGTGAGGTTGTCAGGCCCTCAATCTTGAGACGATGTTGTCAGTCCATCAATCTTGAATAGAATAACAGCATATGAGCAGAGGGAGCTTATATACTGTAGACAGGAGAGGTGCAGCAGTTGTAGGAGGTGTCACATTTGTTCAATGTGGAAGTAGGTCGTGCCCAAGGAATAGGCAAGCGAAGAAATCCCTGTATTAAGATACCAAGATGTTGCAGTGTCAGACAGGATGTGAATGAATGGTTCAGAGAACCATATTATTCAGTAGTATTTATTAAATATCTGTTGTGCATTAAATAACTGCTGTGTATTAAATAACTGCTGTGTATTAAATAACTGTTGTGTATTAAATAACTGCTGTGTATTAAATAACTGCTGTGTATTACATAACTGCTCTGTATTAAATAATTGGTGTGTATTAAATAATTGTTGTGTATTAAATAACTGCTGTGTATTAAATAATTGTTGTGTATTAAATAACTGCTGTGTATTAAATAACTGCTCTGTATAAAATAATTGTTGAGTATTAAATAAATGCTGTGTATTAAATAACTGCTGTGTATTAAATAACTGCTGTGTATTAAATAATTGTTGTGTATTAAATAACTGCTGTGTATTAAATAACTGTTCTGTATTAAATAATTGTTGTGTATTAAATAACTGCTGTGTATTAAATAATTGTTGTGTATTAAATAACTGCTGTGTATTAAATAACTGCTCTGTATTAAATAATTGTTGTGTATTAAATAATTGTTGTGTATTAAATACCTGCTGTGTATTAAATAACTGCTCTGTATTAAATAATTGTTGTGTATTAAATAACTGCTGTATATTAAATAATTGGTGTGTATTAAATAACTGCTGTGGTTTATATTCCTCAGCTACATCTGACTTGAAGAATGAGACACATGTGTAACATTTGGGAATCCTTATTAGGGAAACGTTTCGTTATCCAGGTGTTTCTTCAGTTCTTCTCTGTTGGTAAAATAGACACATATGCAACACTTGCAGTTGGAGGACCTAAGTATCTATTACATTCACTGTTGGAGGATCTGTGTATCTATTATGCTCAATGTTGGAGGACATGTGTATCTGTTACATTCAATGTTGGAGGACCTGTGTATCTGTTACATTCACTGGTGGAGGACATGTGTATCTGTTACATTCACTGGTGGAGGACCTGTGTATCTGTTACATTCACTGGTGGAGGACCTATGTATCTGTTACATTCACTGGTGGAGGACATGTGTATCTGTTACACAAATAGCCACACGTGTAAACCCATTTCTTACAGTGTCATTTCTGAACACAGTCTCTGTGAGTCTTGGTCGTCTGAACGTTGCGTTCCGTGTGGACTTTTGCTGTCATGTTTGTTATTTAACTTAGGTTCTGTTGGCTATGCCCTTGTTAACAGTAGCCTCAGAAAATGTATATTGTTTTGCGTATATTCTATGTCTAGCGTAGACTTGGTCGCATTTAACTCCATTGTGGTCTTTGCCTCTGGGAGGGAGGGTCACCACTCTCTTGTTGAAAGTATCCATAACACGCCTTCACTCACACTGACATATTTTATATTATATGTGCATAATCTCTGACTATTGTTGGTGTCTACACGGGCTTTTGTGTACATTATCTCTAACTATGTTGGTGCCTACACAGGTTTGTGTGTACATTATCTCTGAATGTTGTTGGTGTCTACACAGGCTCGTGTGTACATAGTTTCTGCTTGGTAATGGCGTCTTCACATATATGTTCAATGTGGACACTTGGTCGTATGTTAATTATTTACACACCTATGTGGGAAACAGCGTTTTGTGTGATGTTTATATCTAAAAGTTTAGTCTTGTCCTGGTCCACCACCAGTATGGTCTTGAAGGCCAGATATATGTATCTCAGTGTTGCTGGTCCACCAGTGTGATCTTGAAGGCCAGGTGTATGTATCTCAGTGTTGCTGGTCCACCAGTGTGGTCTTGAAGGCCAGGTGTATGTATCTCAGTGTTGCTGGTCCACCAGTGTGGTTTTGAAAACCAGGTGAATGTATCTCAATGTTGATGTCTACAAGTGTGGTCTTGAGGACCACGTGTGTTTACCTCAGTGTTGCTGGTCCACCAGTGTGGTCTTGAGGGCCAGTTCTGTGTACCTCAGTGTTGCTGGTCCACCAGTATGGTCTTGAAGACCAGGTGTATGTATCTCAGTGTTACTGTTCCAACAGTATGGTCTTGAAGACCAGGTGTGTATATCTCAGATTTGCTGCCCACCAATGTGGTCTTGAGGACCAGGTATGTGTACCTCAGTGTTGCTGGTCCACCAGTGTCGTCTTGAAGACCAGGTGTATGTATCTCAGTGTTGCTGGTCCACCAGTGTGCTCTTGAAGACCAGGTGTGTGTACCTCAGTGTTGCTGGTCCACCAGTGTGCTCTTGAAGACCAGGTGTATGTATTTCAGTGTTGCTGATCCACCAGTGTGGTCTTGAAGACCAGGTGTATGTATCTCAGTGTTGCTGGTCCACCAGTGTGGTCTTGAAGACCAGGTGTGTGTGTACCTCAGTGCTGCTGGTCCACCAGTGTGGTCTTAAGGACCAGTTGTGTGTAACTCAGTGCTACTGGTCCACCCACTAGTGTGGTCTTGAAGACCAGGTGTATGTATCTCAGTGTTACTGGTCCACCAGTGTGGGCTTCAAGACCAGGTGTGTGTACCTCAGTGTTGTTGGTCTTCCAGCGTTGTCTTGAAGGCCAGGTGTATGTATCTCAGTGAAAAATAAACAAAGACCATCTTTCTAAAGACCTCGACCCCTATGGGTTTAGCGCTTCCCCATGATTAAAACAATAATGAGTCATGAGACAAGGTTGAGTCAGCTGTACTAAGAGTGTTCTCACTTGTTTGCACTCACTCGTTGTTGCAGGGGTCGAGTCTCAGCTCTTGGCCCCACCTCTCCTCTGGCCACTACTGGTTTCACCCCTGGCTGCCTGAGCAGCTGCCATACCTCTTCTTAAAACTGTGTATGGATCCCTCTACCACTTCACTGTCCAGGTCGTTCCACTGCCTGACCACTCGAAGGCTAAAGAAGTATTTCTTGACATCCTTGTGACTCGTCTGTTATCAACTCTCAGCTGTGACCTCGTGTACGAGGTTCTGCCGAGGTACGAGGTTCTGACGAGGTACGAGGTTCTGACGAGGTACGAGGTTACCTGAGATCACCTTCTCAAACACACTCACCCTGTTCACCCTCTTAATTCCTCTCAGTATTTTTTACGTCATAATCATGTCTCCCCTGGTCGGGTTTACCTCTTACTACGTAGGGTTTTCAGCTTCATTTGTTATCACGTATACATATTTTTTTTTTTTTTTTGGGGGGTAATAATATATATGGTATTATTTCAAACTTTATTAATTTAAAAAAAGCTTCTTAACCTGTGAAAATTTTGGCTTATATAAACTAGAAATAATTTAAATGAAGAATTCAGTAGAATAAATTATAATTCCCAGCGAACAATGTTAACTGTGGAGCTGATCTGTTTCAGTCAGGAAATTTTAGTGACTTATTGACGTTGATGACGTTGCCGAAGTCATCATGGTGACTCACTGACGTGACGACACTGTTGATGTCATCATAGTGACTGACGTCAACTTCACAGCCACGGTCTAGGGCATCAGTCCCCCTGCCTCACCTCTCTCTATCTCAACCTGTGTAAAAATACTTGGAATTAATCACAATGCTTGCATTTTAGTATGTAATATATATATATATATATATATATATATATATATATATATATATGAATCTGTCACTAGAGGATCAGCAATGGGAGCAGGCAACCCTCCCAGTGCGACTGGGAGGTATAGGGGTGCGCAAAGCAAGGCAGGTAGCGTTACCTGCATTTCTGTCATCGTGTTTGGCCTCCTGTGGATTAGTCAAGAGGATTGTCCCTGAACGTTTGAGAGGTGTGGTGGGAGCTCAAGACCCCAAGTTCATTGAAGCAGCAGTGCAGTGGGACATCCTGGCAGACTCCTCCAGTAGACCAGCTCCTCCCAAAGAGCACAAACAGTCCCACTGGGACAAACCGATCATGGAAAAAAATTCCAACACAATGCTCATCAACGCTTCAGGAAAGGACAAAGCTCGTCTCCTAGCGGTGAAGGCACCACACTCAGGAGATTTCCTTCTTGCTGTTCCCAATTCCTCTCTGGGCACTCGACTCGACCCACAGGCCATTCGGATTGGTGTTGCTCTTCGCCTAGCCGCCCCCATACTCACCGAACATAGGTGTATTTGCGGCAGGGCGACGGCTGATCAATTCGGACTTCATGGTCTAGTGTGTCACACATCAGAAGGGAAGTATGCTAGACATGAGGAGGTCAATGACATCATAAAGAGAAGCCTCGCCACAGCCCGTTGCCCAGCTCAACGGGAACCCCAAGTGCTGAGGTCTGATGGAAGTCAAAAGCGTCCTGATGGAGCCACTATGCTACCCTGGAAGGATGGTAAGCAGATTGCTTGGGACTACACCTGTGCTGCCACATTGGCAGACACCTACCTGCCACACTCCTTAGCCGAAGGGGTGGAGCTGCCAGCCACAGGGAGACCCAGAAGACCCGCAAATATGAAGACCTTCCCTCTTGCTATAACTTCATCCCAATAGGGTCGGAGACCCATGGAGCATGGGGCAAGTGTGCTCTAAAGTTTCTCAAGGAGCTGGGTGGAAAACTCATCATAGAAACCAAGGACCACAGGGCGACCAGCTTCCTCTTTCAGAGACTCAGTGTTGCGATCCAGAGGGGAAATGCCTGCAGTATTCTGGGCACGCGGCCCACTGCCGGGGAGTTGGACGAAGTATTTGACATGTAGCTCTGAGTTGTTATCTATGTTGTTTTACTCCCCATTGTATTTTGTCTTGAAATAAAGTTTGTAAAAAAAAGATGGGGTGGTAGGGGAAGTGGAATATTCAAATGGCTTCAGAAAGAAATCTAAATATTCTTCCTTGAAGTCTTTTTATCCACTTCTCCGAGGCTATGGGTCCCACAATTGACACCAGAGGTGGACCCCATCCTATATATATATATATATATATATATATATATATATATATATATATCTTCATATGGAAGCGCTAAGTACGTAGAGGATTACACAGCGCCTGGATAATGAAAGATAATCAGGAGTAATCCAAATATGTGGAGGGTAGCTCTAATCCCTTGGATGAAGAGCCCTTTCCTCAGCACCGCCTTGAAAATTTAGAATACAACAGAACATTGCTTAAAAATATTAAAGCCAATTAAATATTAGTCGCCAATTAATAATAAAAAGTACAAATAAAATCAACTTGTCATAACCATGGTGACAGGAATCATGAATATGAATATATATTATTATTTTTTTTAAGAACTGACGTTAGGATATGTATACAATAGGTTTGAGTATCATTAGAATGAATGATATTCGTGTGGAAAACATGAGGACACACGTCACTGCTAGTTCATTACAATTATTTAATGGTTGGAGATTCCTAGCCTGTGTCATGTCACAATGGGTGTTTAAAGCATTTACAGACGGCGTTGTGAAGTGAGGGCCAGGCAGCTGGATGGCGATGCAATTAAAATATAATGAATCTGAGACGAGGGAGGAATGGTCGCGGTTGCTCTTTGCTGATGACCCAGTGTTTGTGAATCATTCAGGATAGAAGGTGACGAAATAGTGAACATTTGGGCACCAGATTGAATGGAAGGAGTACGGAGGAGCTAAGTGGGAGAAGACATGTTGGTAAATGGTTTATGACAAATGAAGTAAATCGCAATCAGATATAAGCAAAAAAACAGCAGAAGTGTTGAGAAGTCTTTGGGAAGAAAATAATTTGAAATGAATGGGAAAAATAACAAACCATGTTTTTAAGTAGTTACCTTTGTCGTCACTGGTGTCATATTAGCCTTGATGCTGGATTCCTCCACCATTGAATCCTCCACTGGGACCGTCAATTTGGATTCCATGACCACCAGCTCCTGGACGAGATGGTAATTTCTGGATTCCTCCGCCATTGAATCCTCCACTGGGACCGTCAATTTGGATTCCATGACCACCAGCTCCTGGACGAGATGGTAAATTATGGATTCCTCCACCATTAAATCCTCCACTGGGACCGCCAATCTGGATTCCTCCACCATTAGCACCAGGACGGGAATGGACGTCCTGAATTCCTCCACCATTAGCACCAGGATGTGAATGGACGTCCAGGATTCCTCCACCATTAGCACCAGGACGAGAATGGACGTCCTGGATTCCTCCACCACCAAAG
This sequence comes from Cherax destructor, assembly GCA_009830355.1. NCBI lineage: Eukaryota > Metazoa > Arthropoda > Malacostraca > Decapoda > Parastacidae > Cherax > Cherax destructor. The sequence goes on from WNWK01026153.1 coordinate 16,637, forward strand.
CCTCCGCTGGGACCGTCAATACGGATTCCATGACCATCCTGGCCAGGACGAATGCGGCCAGCGCTGACAACGGCGGCCAACACAGGCATGATCACCAGGACGATGAAGGCGCGACACTCCTGCAAGGATCAGTGTGGAGGAATGTTTAGTGGTAAATATAAAAATGATTTCCACAGAGTACACAGTAAACGAGTTGAAAACGCAAAATATATAAGGCATATCACAGTTTATACCGTCAAGACCACACTAGCCCTGGTCGTCATGTCCACACCAGAGGTCCATAGTGTATGGCTTAATCATTAAAATATTCTTGATGGATGCTAGTTTCTCGACGGAGTGTGGCTTTAAATTCTTATTGACTATCGAGGGAAAGTCTACCAGTAAAGCAACTTGTGTACAAGCGTTGCATTTTGCTTGGCATCTCTTGTTTACGAAGGTTCATACGACAGGCCGGATGACACGAGTCCTCAAAACAAGAGATATGACTAGCTAGTGATGATACGCTTTAGGGCACTTGTACTCTCTAGATTGGACAGTTGATGTACGCTAACAACCCCATTTAAGGCAAGTGGATTATAGATTAAATGAATGTATATAGAAATTTTACTGCTCGTATAAATTCAAAGAAATAAATTTCTGCGAACACCTTAACTCTTCTACTCAGTGGAGCATAGACGAGAAAACGACATCATAATTTACACACGGAAGATGCTGGGAGGACTGGTTCCACATATTGGCACAGAAATTACTCCTTTCGAGTAGTTAGCCAGACTGTAGAAAAAAATGAAAAGAAGATTGCAACAAGCACACCACGTCTATTAATGTTTTAGTGGGTATAGTGTGCTTGTTACAATCCTGCTTTACATTTTTTCTCTGCAATCTGTCAAAACTACCGCCCTCGTTATAAGTAATAGGCATAAAGGTGCTGGTTCACATTAGTTAATGTATGTTTTTAACTAGGTGAGGCTATAGCCCTTTGATAATAAGTGTGTCACAAGGGCCACTTTATCTACGAGGCAATGAATCAACATATCCAGGTACCATAGTGTCATCACTATCAAATCACTTTTTTTATAACAGTGTGACGATCCCCCAAAAAAAAACATTTTCTCTGAGTGCCAGTTTTTTCCGCAAACTTTACAAAGGTGGCAGGATAGAGAGGAAACTTCGAGAACACTTACCATTGCTGCAGAAGACCAGACAACTGGTTGATGCTTGCCTGCCTCTGTAATTTATAGTGGTGTTACGGGGTGGGTGGCGCGCGCACCACACAGCTACAACAGTCACCTGGGTAAACACTAGCAAGGGCAAAAAGGACTAATCGCTATGTACCTTCCTTGGAACTGTTGAATGTTTGCTCGGAGTTTCTATGAGGTTAACACGCCCACGCCCACCACGCTAGACGCCCACCACGCTAGACGCCCACCACGCTAGACGCCCACCACGCTAGACGCCCACCACGCTAGACGCCTCCGTCTGCCACAGATATTACCACAGACAGCCAACACAGACACCTCCATGAACCACGAGGACACAGGTGGCCCCTTGAGTCATCCTCTCAATTTCATCTCACATCAAACACATCATAGATGTGTTTGATGTGAGAAGATGTAACAAACACACCTAGAATGTGTTTGATACATATTTATATTTAACTGGCAGCAATACACCTTGATATATTACTGAGAAGTCCTTAGCTTGCCTGCGTCAAGGCTACGACCCAGCAGCTGGAGCCTAACAGAGGAGGAGACAGGAGCATCATTCACCAAGTGAAAGTTTGTGTGTCAATAAATGTGTTTAGTCAATACTTTTACATTTTGTTCTTCACTCTCTAAAAACAGTTTTCAAGGAAGAATCCTTGATGCTGGTAAAGGTCTTTTGATCCAAGGAATTGGGGCTAATTTTTCTCTTCCTTGAATCGAACTTAATTTATCCACCATTCCCCAGGCGCTCTATCACCCCTGCGGATTTAGTACTTCCCAGAGAATATAACAACAATAGTAACTAGATGTGTTTCAGTAGTTGTAAGATCCCAGAAAAGTATCCCCGGATTGCACAACCCCAGCCCCCTCTACCTCAACGATCCCAGAAGGTATCCCTGTATTGCACAACCCCAGACCCCTCTACCTCAATGATCCCAGAAGGTATCCCTGTATTGCACAACCCCAGCTCCCTCTACCTCAACGATTCCAGAAGGTATCCCTGTATTGCACAACCCCAACCCCCTCTACCCCAACGATTCCAGAAGGTATCCCTGTATTGCACAACCCCAGCCCCCTTTACCTCAAGTTATCACATGGAAACTAATATATCAGTTTCTTCAATAAAAATGAAAACTTCAGACATGAACAGCCCAAATCTAATTCAAATCTTAGATGAAGAAATATCATCTTTGACGCTCAACTGAAGAGGTATTCTCTTGTTATCTCAGAGAGGCCAAAATCCTGAAATACGCAAACACGTTAAAAGTTTGAAGCCTGTCAGAAGCTGCATTATCAAGTTAACAGGATGGAAGGATTGAAAGTAATCAGATACGACACTCAAAAATTATAGTGTGCAAGGCAGTATTTAAATTTTTCAAGTGTCTTCCAAAAACAGAAAATTAGAGATCTACACATGCCAAAATCAATCCAAAATTTACCTTTTATTTATATTCGACTGACCTCTTCTTGATTTGATGAATTTTAGACCAGTCGTCTACACGAGGGCCATTAAGGCTACATGTCACCTCTACAGTACCACTCCAGGATACTGTAATACCTAAAATAGGAATTAAAGTAAACTATCAGTTTATAAACACTGATAGATGTACGTATGTCAGTGTATATACACTTATAGATGTACGTATGTCAGTGTATATAAACTGACATGTACGACTCTCAGTGTATACACTCTTGAGTGCAATCTCTCCACTAAACATTTTTCGTTGACATCTCTGAAAAAAAAGTATTCAGAATATTAATGAAAAAAAAATCTAAAAACACGTGAGATATATTACATCTGGAAAGACTCCAGAAAATTTTTCCAAGATCGCAGAGAGATTGAACAGTTAGACCTAACATTAATATGCAGTACCTGGTCATTAATATGCAGTACCTTGTCATTAATATGCAGTACCTGGTCATTAAGATACAGTACCTGGTCATTAATATGCAGTACCTGGTCATTAATATGCAGTACCTGGTCATTAATATGCAGTACCTTGTCATTAATATGCAGTACCTGGTCATTAAGATACAGTACCTAGTCATTAATATGCAGTACCTGGTCATTAATATGCAGTACCTGGTCATTAAGATACAGTACCTGGTCATTAAGATACAATACCTGGTCATTAATATGCAGTACCTGGTCATTAATATGCAGTACCTTGTCATTAATATGCAGTACCTGGTCATTAAGATACAGTTCCTGGTCATTAATATGCAGTACCTGGTCATTAATATGCAGTACCTGGTCATTAAGATACAGTACCTGGTCATTAAGATACAGTACCTGGTCATTAATATGCAGTACCTGGTCATTAAGATACAGTACCTGGTCATTAAGATAAAGTACCTGGTTTTTAACATGCAGTACCTGGTCATCAAGATACAGTACCTGGTCATTAAGATACAGTACCTGGTCTTTAATATGCAGTACCTGGTGAGTAAGATACAGTACCTAGTCATTAAGATACAGTACCTGGTCATTAAGATACAGTACCTAGTCATTAAGATACAGTACCTGGTCATTAAGATACAGTACCTGGTCATTAAGATACAGTACCTAGTCATTAAGATACAGTACCTGGTCATTAAGATACAGTACCTGGTCATTAAGATACAGTACCTGGTCAGTAAGATACAGTACCTAGTCATTAAGATACAGTACCTAGTCATTAAGATACAGTACCTGATCTTTAATATACAGTACCTGGTCTTTAACATGCAGTACCTAGTAATTAACATACAGTACCTAGTCATTAAGATACAGTACCTAGTCATTAAGATACAGTACCAAGTCATTAAGAAGCAGTACCTGATCTTTAATATGCAGTACCTAGTCATTAAGATACAGTACCTAGTCATTAAGATACAGTACCTGGTCTTTAATATGCAGTACCTGGTCTTTAACATGCAGTACCTGGTCATTAAGATACAGTACCTGGTCATTAAGATACAGTACCTGGTCATTAAGATACAGTACCTGGTCTTTAACATGCAGTACCTAGTCTTTAACATGCAGTACCTGGTCATTAAGATACAGTACCTGATCTTCAACATGCAGTTACTGGTCATTAATATACAGTACCTGGTCATTAAGATACAGTACCTGGTCCAATACACACATTAAGATACAGTACCTGATCTTTAACATGCAGTACCTGGTCATTAAGATACAGTACCTGGTCATTAAGATACAGTACCTGGTCTTTAACATGCAGTATCTGGTCATTAGGATACAGTACCTGGTCTTTAACATGCAGTATCTGGTCATTAAGATACAGTACCTGGTCATTAAGATACAGTACCTGATCTTTAACATGCAGTTCCTGGTCATTAAGATGCAGTACTTGGTCATTAAGATACAATACCTGATCTTTAACATGCAGTTCCTGGTCATTAAGATACAGTACCTGGTCTTTAACATGAAGTACCTGGTCATTAAGATACAGTACCTGATCTTTAACATGCAGTTCCTGGTCATTAAGATACAGTACCTGGTCATTAAGATACAGTACCTGGTCTTTAACATGCAGTTCCTGGTCATTAAGATACAGTACCTGGTCATTAAGATACAGTACCTGATCTTTAACATGCAGTTCCTGGTCATTAAGATACAGTACCTGGTCTTTAACATGAAGTACCTGGTCATTAAGATACAGTACCTGATCTTTAACATGCAGTTCCTGGTCATTAAGATACAGTACCTGGTCATTAAGATACAGTACCTGATCTTTAACATGCAGTTCCTGGTCATTAAGATACAGTACCTGGTCATTAAGATACAGTACCTGATCTTTAACATGCAGTTCCTGGTCATTAAGATACAGTACCTGGTCTTTAACATGAAGTACCTGGTCATTAAGATACAGTACCTGATCTTTAACATGCAGTTCCTGGTCATTAAGATACAGTACCTGGTCATTAAGATACAGTACCTGATCTTTAACATGCAGTACCTGGTCAGTAAGATACAGTACCTGGTCATTACGATTCAGCAACTGATCATTAAGATACAGTCCTGACTAGGTACTGACGTGCCATAAAGCAAATGACGTACTATACAACAAATGACGTATTTATACAACAAATGACGTACTTATAAAACAAATGACGTATCCCCAAAACAAATGACGTGCCATAGAGAAACTATGTATCCACAAAAAAATAAATTATGCATGCATTTAAATTATGCATTCATTTAAATAAACTGCATTTATAATGAATATTGTAGGTGAGTAGAGGCAAGTTAGTGCGTATACATGTGTCTTAAAGTTCTTAATAAATGACAACCAGAGATTGAAAACTTCAACCATGTCTAGTTTAAATAAATTACTAGTGGCAAAAGAACAAAAAAACATTGATTAATTGTTTATTCTATAGTATTTTATACGTTAAAAATAAGTGATAATAATTGCTCAGACGAGAACTAAAAAAAAATCGAGTAAAAAAGAATACCATGGAAATAAATGCTGAGAATATTAGTAACGAAGCAGTTATATGACAGTGCACAAGTATCAATGTATTGGGAAGGAAATTTAATATTTAATTCATGTTAGGCGCTAAGTCCATGTGGGTCACTCAGTGCAAGACGTGGTGTGGAAGCTCGATCCTCCGTCTGCTAAGTGCGAGACAGACGCGCTTTCTATTTGTACTCGACTATTTGTCCCTTTGTGAAGGGGGGGAAGAACCAATGAATATTTCTCCTTAAGTTTTATTTCCATAGTTGAGCAAGATTATCAGTGGACGTAACTGTCAAGCCCAGAGGGATCGTAGTTAACACCATCTGTAGTGTATGTGTGTGTAGGACTGTAGCTGCAGGCGTCTCTGTGACCTTCTGGCATCTCTGTGACCTTCTGGCGTCTCTGTGACCTTCTGGTATGAGTTATGTTGTCATTTAGAAGGTAGTGGTAGCTTTACCTGGTGTTTGTGTGATGGGAGGTAGAGTGCTCACCACCTCGACTCCTCTTCCATGTTACTTGTTGATTTATCTCGATGCTTTATGGTTGTCAGGTCTACGTCGACAGTTTATAATTATAGACAGACTGTGGAGACTGTACCGCTGGACATTGCTGCCATCTTTTGAGAGGATGTTTGTGGCAACCTCAGCCATTCTTGAGTTTGTTAGGTAAAAGGACACAAATGCAACTATTGTGACATTTTATTGTGGCAAAGTTTCGCTCTCCAGGAGCTTTGTCAAGCCGTTACAAACAATACATGGACACACAGGGTATATATAAGCTCAAAGTGAGGTGTAATACTAGTGGTGGTAGAAGTAGTAGTGATATAAGTTGTAGTAGTAATACAATAAGGTAGAACAATCAACTTGCACAAGCGTCACTTGGTTACGTTACGTGGACGACGTCCTCGTAATAACTCCCAAATGTTTTGATGTACGGAATCTTCAGGCAAGGCTCAACGAAACAGCGATCCAGTTTACACTAGAAGAAGAGTTCAATGACAAGCTACCCTTTCTAGACGTCCTCATTCACTAAGTAGATAACAACCTAAGATTTCAAGTTTACCGGAAACCTACAAATAAAAATGATCTCAGTCAAGATACTAAGACCAAAAGAGGCATCTGGAGATACCTGGAGAGAGTTCCTGGGGTCAACGCCCCTGTGGCCCTGTCTGTGACCAAGCCTTATGTTGGATCAGAGCCTGATCAACCAGGCTGTTACTGCTGGCCGCACGCAGTCCAACGTACGAACCACAGCCTGGCTGGTCAGGTACCGACTTGAGGTGCCTGTCCAGTGCCTGCTTGAAGACAGCCAGGGGTTTGTTGGTAATTTCCCCTGATGTATGCTGGGAGGCAGTTGAATAATCTTGGGCCCCTGACACTTATTGTGTTGTCTCTCAACGTGCTAGTGGCACCCCTGCTCTTCATTGGGGGGATGTTACATCGCCTGCCGAGTCTTTTGCTTTCGTAGGGAGTGACTCTCGTGTGCAAGTTTGGTACTAATCCCTCGAGAATTTTCCACGTGTATATAATAATGTATCTCTCCCGCCTGCGTTCTAGGGAGTACAGGTTTAGGAACTTCAAGCGTTCCCAGTAATTGAGGTGGTTTATCGCAGTTATGCCTGCCTTGAAGGTTCTCTGCACATTTTCTAGGTCAGCAATTTCACCTGCCTTGAAAGGTGCAGTTAGTGTGCAGCAATATTCCAGCCTAGATAGAACAAGCGATTTGTAAAGTGTCAACATGGGCTTTGCATCCCTGGTTTTGAAGGTTTTCACTATCCATCCTGTCATTTTTCTAGCAGATGCGATTGCTACGGTGTTATGGTCATTGAAGGTGAGATCCTCTGACATGATCACTCCCAGGTCTTTGACATTAGTTTTTCGCTCTATTGTGTGGTTGGAATTTGTTTTGTACTCCAATGAGATTTTAATTTCTTCCCGTTTTCCATATCTGAGTAATTGAAATTTCTCATCATTGAACTTCATATTGTTTTCTGCAGCCCATTTAAAGATTTGGTTTATGTCTGCTTGGAGTCTTGCAGTGTCTTCAACGGTGGACACTGTCATACAGATTCGGGTGTCATCTTCAAAGGAAGACACAGCACTGTGGCTTATATCCCTGTCTATGTCCGATATGAGGATTTTTCCTAAGAGCTTACCGAATTTGTAGTCCTGAGTTTCTTGACGAGGAATGTACATACATTCACCAAACCTTCACTGATTTACATTATCCTTCCTTTTTCATCAAAGATTGCAAGAGAAGAGCTCTTCAAATCATTAATTCTCCACGCACCAATACCACTCCAAACAACGGCCAGGTTAAGTAAAAGGACACAAATGCAACTAATGTGACATTTTATTGTGGCAACGTTTCGTTCTCCAGGAGCTTTGTCAAGCCGTTACAAACAATACCTTCTACCAATATTATTACAACAGCCAGGTTGCATCCAACATTTCTAAAGTACTTGCACAAGCTAGAGTCGCCATCGCTTCCAGCACTTCTATAAAGGATCTAACCAGGACAAAATCCAAGCACCACGAACCAGTCAACGCAGGGGTTTACACTATACCCTGTGGAAGCTGCGACAGGATTTATGTAGGAGAAACAGCAAGAAACCTCGAAACTCGCCTCAATAAACACATTAATGCATGTAGGAACGATAACCTGAACACCGCCTGCGTACAACACCGAAATTCCACCAATCATCTTATGAAATTCTTATGCAAGTGCCTTGAATCAACACTTATCGCTGTTTCTAACACAATTAAGCAAAACAAAGGCAGCTTCACCACCTCTGAAGTCTTAGCAAGAATCCTCCTGAAAACAGTAAACCCTACCATCACATAGTCTCTCCTGCTAATACTACACAAGCACATCGCAGATATGGAACACTGCTACAGACCTTCTCTATTCCAACCTCCAACAGAAATATTTGTCCAACCTATTTTTATGCTACCCAAGTAATTACTTTTATCACCTTTTACTCATGTGCAAGTTGATTGTTCTACCTTATTATATTACTACTACTACAACTTATATCACTACTACCTCTACTACCACTAGTATTACACCTCACTCTGAGCCTATATATACCCTCTGTGTCCAGGTATTGTTTGTAACGGCTTGACAAAGCTCCTGGAGAGCGAAACGTTGCCACAATATAATGTCAAATTAGTTGCATTTGTGTCCTTTTACTTAACATATTGTCGGTAATTCTACCAATATTAATACATTCTTGAGTTTCATTCCCGCTGAGATCCTCCGTCTCCTCCCTGAACCTTCATCACAGTTTATCTGGAGTTTAACTGGAGAGAATTTCAGGGGTCAACGCCCCCGCGGCCCAGTCTGTGACCAGGCCTCATGTTGGACCAGAGCCTGATCAACCAGGCTGTTACTGCTGGCCGCACGCAGTCCAACGTACGAGCCACAGCCTGGCTGGTCAGGTACCGACTTTAGGTGCCTGTCCAGTGACTGAGGAGAAAAGTCTTGGTACTTTCTTAAAAACATAAGAAAGGAAGAACACTGTTCATAATTTACATTAATAAACTTGATGAGGGAATTACAAATGACATGAGCAAGAAAAGGACTGAATGTTTTCTAAATTCATTAGAAAACATTCGGCAAAGAATGACAAAATTAATACATAGCATTAGAAATCTTCCGTATGAAGAAAGATTGAAGTCCCTTAAATTACATTCACTTGTAAGACGATGTAAATGAATGGTTCAGAGAACCGACAAGTTGATAAATTAGACACATATGCAACACTTGGGTATCTTTATTGAGGAAACGTTTCGCCACACAGTGGCTTCATCAGTCCAATACAAAGGATCTCCTTCCAAGAGAGAACCCGCAATAATGGATTCAAATTAGATAAGTTTAGATTTAGAAAGAATATAGGAAAGTATTGGTTTGGAAATAGGGTAGTTGATGAGTGGAACAGTCTACCTAGTAGGGTGATTGAAGCTAAAACCTTGGGTAGTTTCAGGTTTAGGATGGATAAATACATGAATGACAGGGGTTGGATTGGAGTGGGACTTGCACATGAGTAAATAGAATTATCAGAACTTATTGTTAGGGTAGTATTGAAAGTGGGTTGGGGAAATATTCTGCTAGTGGGTTGGATTTGTAAAGAACTTGCCAAGTATGGGCCAACAGGCCTACTGCAGTGTTCCTCCTTCAGATCATTAATTCTCCACGCACCAACATCACTCCTAACAAAGTTATAATCCTTGTTATAATCCTTCCCATTGAACGTTTATAAGGTACTCGCACAAACTAACACAGGAGTCGCAATCGCATCCAGCACTTCCATAAGGGATCTAACCAGGACAAAATCGAACCACGAACCAGTCAATGCAGGAGTTTACACTATACCTTGTGGAGGCTGCGACAGAATATATGGAAATAAATGGTATAAAATACCGACACAATGGAAAAATAAACACATAAGCAGTATAATGTGATCCTTTATTGACAACGCTTCGCCCACACAGTGGGCTTTATCAAGTCACAAACAGATCTATCTGGGGAAAAGTACGTGAGTATTTATAGGATGGAGTCAGGTGGAGAATGCTGGGTACGTTGGACCTGATAAGGACCTCCACGGGACTGGCGGATGCGTAGGTAGTTATGTGGGATGATAATGAAGAAGTTTCTTGGCAAGGGGTTCAGCTATGTTATAGAAGCCGTTGTTTTGGTTGAAGTTGTTGTATATACAGATAATTGATGATTCCAGGATTCTGCGGAATTGAGTGTTTTCTTCTCTGGCGATGTCTTGCGTTTCAGGTATTCATTAAATCGTCCGATCTGCCTGCGTACTGGTGTTCTGAAATACGTGTTTGAAGGTCTCTGGATGTTTCGCCCACGTATAGTTTGCTGCAGTCATTACAAGGGATTATGTATACCCCTGGAAAGATAAGCACATAATCAGTATAATGTGATCCTTTATTGTTTATATATATATATATATATAAATATATATATATATATATATATATATATATATATATATATATATATATATATATATCAGGGCAATAAATGCATTCCCTAGAGATGACAACCTTGTCCGTCTCCCCTCCAGGGCGTCAAACACCCGCCAGGCAAATATCAACAACAGGACACCTGACGCCTCAAAAATCAGGTCCCAAATTAGCAGAAAAATAGAAGAGGGTAATACTATCGGAGCACTGAGGCTTATAACCAGTGAGGATACCATCGCTCCTAAGGATGTCATTACAGCACAAGCTCTGAAGGACAAACATCCACCCATGGCTCCTAGTACCAACATTGACCCCCTTGACATTGCAGCAGGTGAAGAACATTTAACCTTACAGGACGCTGATGTGTATAAAGCTGCTATTTCATTTCCACAGGGCTCAGCAGGAGGTTTCACTGGTTTAAGGCCACAACACTTAAAAC
>WNWK01026154.1:0-27724 GCA_009830355.1 Cherax destructor
TAATGACTGGGCACTTTCCATCAACTTTTCCCTTTGCACTTGAAGCCGGGGGGTGTGTGTGTCTGTCTCTTTTTGTGTGGAAACTAAATTTGCTGAGTCAGGGTAAGGAAAAAGTCAAAAAGAATATACCATTACTCACCACCCTCACTGTTTTCAACACAAAAGGGGGCCTGTTTCTTTCCCCACAACCCTTCCTTTTCCTTTACTTTACTTATTTCCCTTCCCTTTCCCCTTTATCTTTTCCCCTTCCCTTTTTCCCTTCCATCTCTTTTCCTTTTTCCCTTTTTTACTTTTTTGTTCCCTTTTTTCCTTTCTTCTTTTTCCTTCCTTTCTTTCTCATTTCTTCTTTTCCCTTTCCTTTTTTTTTCCCTTTCCTTTTCTTTTTTTTTTTCCCCTTTCCCTTTCCCTTTCCCCTCTTCCTTCTTTTTTTTTTCTTCCTTCCTTCTGGACCTGGGATTGTTTGGGGCACAAACTCCTCAAAACCTGAAAATCATCTTTTGAAAACTTCCATCTGTGTTAGATTTTTCATAAAAATAAATTTCCCCGGGGTTCGCTTGGGGGGTTAGGGATACCACCCCTAGGCATGGAAATGGACTACTGTTTGGGTTTCCCCCCAAAAAACCCCCTGGCTGCCAGAATTTTTTTTATACTGCACACACTGACTACACAGACCCATTCTCTCACATGTGGGATTACCAGCTTTCTCCTGCTTGATTTGAGGCCGCTAGAATTTAGGCGTATAGATCACGTCCCGAAACAGTGGTTCGTAAGACGTATACTATATAGTACGACCGAAACAGTCAAAGGGTTAAGACTACAAATATTTTTAAGGTAAGTTAGCAAAGTTAGAGTGACCTGCTGGTCCAATAGGCTGAATGAGAAGATTGGTGTTAGGAGGCAAGAACTTCAGTTATAAAACTGAAGTCCCTAGACAAGAAGGTCTCCCAAGTTTGGAATATAAGAACATCAGAAGGAACACTGCAGCAGGAATGCTGGCTCTCGAGGCAGGTCCAATTCTCCCACCCGACTTAAGCCAATGCCTTGACCTGTTCAGGTCAGTCACATTCCGCAAGGGAGGAGCACAGCATCTGACCTAGTAGCACAAGCTAGTCAGACAACTCACACCCCTCGTGTATTTATCCAACCTATTATTAAAACTACACAACGTATTAGCTTCTAAGATGGTGCTCGAAGGTTTGTTCCACTCATCCCACAACTATTCCCAAACCAGTGCTTTCCTATATCCTTCCTGAATCTGATTTTTTCCAATTTAAAACCATTGCTGCGAGTCCTGTCAATTACTAGATATTTACAGCACGCTATTTACATCCTGTATTAATTCCTGTTTTCCATTTATACACCTCAATCATATCTCCCCTAATTCTACACCTTCTAGAGTGCAGATTCAGGGCCCTCAGTCCTATCCTCATAGAATATTTGATACATGGGATCAACTTTGTCATCCTCCTTTGTACGTTCTCAGTGCATTTATATTCATTCCGTAATACGGTGAACAAAACTTGTGCCTTTTAATCTAAATGAGATAACCAGATATATAGAGTTGAAGAATAACCTGCAGACTTTTATTATTTATACTTCTTGATATGGCAAGGATTTTATTACTTCTATTACGAAACCTGCTCCCCACTATTATCTGAATTTCAATTACTGCTAACCAGAACTCTAAATCCTTTTCGCAATCAGCGATATTAAGATCTACATTATTTAGTTTATATGTGGCATGGTTATTTTCCTGTAAAACATTTTAGAACTTTGCATTTGTCTATATTAAACTGCATCTGCCACTTCTCCAACCACTGCATCAGTCTGTTCAAATCTTCCTGGAGTGCTCTAATGTCCTCATTTGAATGAATTGGGCAGCCTATTTTGGTGTCATCAACAAATTTGCTTATGTGCGCCATTTATTCTCTTGTTCTGTAGTGTTTGTAAATTGTGAACAAGGGCCCAACATTGACCCCTGTGGAACACCGCTTGTGATGTGCCCCCACTCTGATTTCTCCCCATTTATGCAAACTCTGCCTATTTGTCAACCATGCCTCTAACCAGGAAAAAAATTTCTCCTATTATTATTGCCTTAATTTTTCTCCAACAGCCTCTGATATTGGAACTATTATCGAAAGCCTTACTGAAGTCCATATACACAATATATTCAATACCATGATCTACCTCCCCAATTACCTTAGTGAAGAAAGGATTAGTAAATTCGTAGGAATTAGAACGCCCTTGTAAAACCGTGCTGAGATTCATTAATCAATTTATGCCTTTCAAGATGGCTACGGTGCTTCAGCAATTATTGATTGCATGAATTTACCAACTATGGAAACCCAGAAGTGTGGTCTATAGTTCGAGAAGCTAAGGACCTGTCACTGCCTTATGCTTAATTTATTACATTTTGCCATTTTCCACTTGTCTGGCACTATGCCAGATTGTAGTGATATAGTATCGAAAAGATTAGCCAAAGGTATACTAAGTTCCTCTTTACATTCCTTTAAACCCTTACAAATAGTTCTTCCCAGGGCCTGGGGTTTGTTAGGTTTTAATTTCTCTATTTGTCTGAGGACCATGTCACTAGTTACCCTAATAGTGTATAGTTTATTATGCGTCCTGTTCTACTTAATTTATTTCTAGAACTCTTAAAATTGTATCTTCTGAGTAAAAACTGAGAGAAGAAGGCATTGAAAAAGTTCACACATATCCTTATCACTGTCAGTGATCTGACCTGATTACTCTTAAGTGGGCCTATCTTGTCCCTAATCTTACTTCTGTATGCCTGAAGAACCTTTTGGGTTGGTCTTGAGAATCCCTTGCGACTTTAGCCTCATAATCCTTTTTGCTTTTCTTATTCCTTTTTTATTTCTTTAATTGAATACAATGGGCCCTCGACTTTCGGTGGGTCAGTATGTCGGTGGTTTTGAGTTTCGATGGCTTTTTGGTCCAATTTTCCCTCGCCAACGGTCATTCTCTCGACTATCCAATCCGGGTACCAGACCTGTCCGCGCCTCGCCGTGTGGCGTTGTGAGCCCAGTCTAGCGTTGTTTACCATTGAAGGGAACATTACCCAGCGCGCTCATTCAAACATTTCACAATAAATTTAGTGTGTTTATTGCTGGTTTAGTGATTGTCACTGTGAAAAAAGTCACCATGGGCCCAAAGAAGTTTCCTAGTGGCCCCCCTTTTAAAAAGTGAGAACCTCAACTGAAGGAGATAGTATAAAAATAGAGTGGCGTACATGTGAGTGAGTTGCCAGGAGTACAACAAAAACCAATCTACTACCCACCTCACCCTGGCAAAGAAAAAAGAAATCAAGGAAGCAATGTTGAAAAAGATGTTGACATGTTTGCCAAAATAGATCGAAAAAGGGGAGAGGTTGAGAAGTTGTTAGGGTGTTGATCAATAAAAAACAAAAGCAGGTGATAGTGTTTCCAGGCGATTTTTGGAAAAGGAAAGGGCAGCTGCAGAATCTTGTCAAGACAATGCCGGGAACCAGTGCTGAGAGAGTGTTTTTAAAGCCAGAAAAGGCTGTTTGGGGTTTAAGAAACACAGTGGAAACACATTGGGGCGGGTAGCCGTTGACAAACGGGGGGTGAAAAAATTTTTGGGAATTCAAGGGGGCAGACAATGAAAAAAAACTTCTTTTGGGAAAAAAATGCCAAAAAGGACCTACATTTCAGGAGGGAAAAAGGGACTGCCAACAAGCCTATGAAAAAACAACCTCATGATGTGTTGTAATGCTCTGGGGTTTTAAAATAAACCTTTTCGTGTATTACTGAAAATCCCAGTGTTCAAGAAACAATTTAACAAGAATAATTTGTGTTTTGGGAAAGGGTAAAACCCCATGGATACGGGGTTTTTTCCCGGAATGGTTCACTGGCGTGTTTGGGCCCCCGGGGAAATACCTCCTGGGAAAAAAAATTGCCACCCAAGTCCTCCCGCTACTGGACAATGCCCTGCTCATCCTCACAACTTGGGAAAACTTTTGTCTGAGGACTTCAGTTTTATAAAGGAAGTTCTTGCCTCCTAACACCACTCCTCTTCTCCAGCCCATGGACCAGCAGGTCATTTCTAACTTCAAGAAACTGACACCAAAGCAGTGTTTCAGAAGTGCTTTAAATGACCTGGGGACAGAGGACCCAAGAAGTTCGGGAAAGATATTGCCCCCCAGAATTGGGCCTCAATTCATATATCCGTTTATATTTGATTGATGTATATTTTCCATTTTTTTATAATTTTATATTGTGATATTGATAATAGCTAAATCTTTAATATCTTGCTTTATATTATTATTTGACTTTTATTTTACATTATTTGATTTGCTATATTTATTAGGTAGGTTTAAATTCTATATTGTCTCAATATTGAGTCCCTTGGGGTTAAAACTACCGTTTAAGACTACGTTTGTGATACTGCCGGCGTCTGTTGTGGGAGGAGTCAGTCGTGACCACACCTGAGCTGGGTGGTTGTTTCTTCCTCTCTCTCTCTCTCTCTGGCCTGTGAACATGCCGAGTCAACACCTCGCCCCATTTCTACTTGTTTTTCGACATTTAGACTCGGGGTAATATGTACGGTGGTGAGACGAAACATATTTCCCAGACTCTGTGTAACTCTGTTACAGAGGATAGACTAGACGGGATTTTCGGTTTTTCTGGGTTGTGTGTCACATTGACACTGATACAACTCGGGTCTCTAGCTAGCCTGGACCACTTCATAAAGGGATCTGTGCACCAACAGTTTTGGGGTAGTTTATGCTGAACCTATTTTTAGAAAAGGGGGTTTTGAGACTGTTTTGGAGGATCTATTGATGGTCCCCAGTTAGGGTCGTTTTTATCTCCTTGTTCCTGACGCTGTGTTGCTGTTGCTTTTTATATTGCTGTTCTCAATGGGTCATTTTACTGGGCAATCAAGCTGTTCTGATTTCAGTTTGTTAGAGAAAAGGGTTTTAGGTTCAGTCGGGCACTGGTTTAGTCGAGCAAAAGTTACCGGGACACACTCATACACACTTTTATTCATATTTGTTTTATTATTGTAATTTCTGACATTGTACCCGATGGTACTTCCACATTTATATATATGTGCCCCCAGCACAGTCTTTTGTATATGAGAGCAGGGAGGAGCTTCCCTCCTAATTAACCTCCCAATTCATGACTTAATGAACATCCTTATCATATGTACATATATTTACTTTGAAACCCTAGACACTAACTTGTTTAATAAACATATTAAATTTTATGTTTGGTTAGTACCCTACCGTTGTAATCCTCCGGGAGCTTATTGAAATACGGAAACTGGACCAGGATACACTTTGTTTAAAAGAAAACAGACTGGATGCTAAAAGGGCATCCTTTCTATTTTCACGGGAGATGTCTAGTATTAATAGATATCGTGTCTTTTTGTAAAAAAAGATCACATTAGTATCCTCCATTGCATAGGCCTTATAGGTAAGGCTTGGGGGGGAGGACTTGGACTTTGAACTCTGCTTGGAGCCCCTGTGGCCAGATTGTGTTAAAAAGAGGGATTTTGAAGGATTTGAGGCTGACCTTGCCCCTGACCCCTGTGCCTGTTGTGGAAGATATTGTGGCATTGGGGAACAGCCTGGGGTTGGAGGTAAGGGTGAGGATGTGGAAGAGTTGGTGGAGCACAGGATGACCAACCACCAAGAGCTGCAAGAGCTTCATCAGGGAAAAGCATGAAGACAGAGGGAAAATTACAGGAGGAGGATGGACAGGGGAGGGAGTAGTTTTTTAAGTTAAGGAATTTTTTTCCAAATGGAATGAGGTAGACATTTGTTTAAAAAAACCACCCTGACAAGCTCAAAAAAGCCACATCTGCAACTTGTTCAATGACAAAAACCCTTTTCCCAATTCAGGAAAAAGTTAAAGAGGCGCCAGAAACAGAGGACTGTGGCAGTTATTTTTTTAGACAGGATCTAGTGACTGTTTGGGCCTAGTGGATTAAAAGACAAAGGAAGTAACCCCAGAGAGGGGCTTTTACCCGAAGTCCTTATGGAGGGGATTCCCCCTTTCCCAAAAACAAACCCCCCCCTGTCCTTTTCCCCATCTTCCAGATAGCAACCTCTTCAATAAAGCTAAAAATGTTTTTTTAAATGTTTAATTATAAATTTATTATACCTTATATATATTTTATAATTGTTTTGTGTATGTAAAAGTATAGTTAATCTTTACAAAATTAAATTTTTTGTGAATTTTTTTGGATGTCTGGAATGGATTAATTGTATTTACATTATTTCATGGGAAATAAGGATTGACTTTCGAACAATTGAGAAGGTTTAGCTCCGGGAAAACGGATTATGACCAAAGTAAAGGGTCCATGTATATTGATTTAACTGCCCTTCCCTTTTTTGATACGTATGTATATGCCTTTTTTAACCAATGAGATGTTTTAATCTATTGTTTATCCATTTGGGATCTTTTTTGTTGATCAAATTTTCCACTGGAACAAAAGTTGTCTGGGCAGCTAACACTATCTCTAAATACGTCATATTGGCAACCACCCTACCTAACTGACCCATAGAAGGTCATCCCAATTAAGCCCACCCAGGTAATTTCTGAGCCCCCTGAAGTCTGCCAAGCAAAGTCTGGGAAAAGAGACTTGATTGTGTTATCTGGGTAATTCCATGATACATTGAAACTAAGGGGTTTTGATTGCTTTCCCCCAAACTAATCATTAACCTCAATATTATTAATAGTGATTCTTTTTTAGCAAGAACCAAGCCCAAAATTGTTTCCTCTAGTTGGTTCTGTCACAAACTGTTTTAAAAAAACAGTCCTGAATCTATGAAGAAAGTCACTAGACTCAAGATTTCCCATCACATTGTTCCAATCAATTTGTCTAAAGTTAAAATCTCCCATTAACACAACATTTTCATATCTAGACGCCTTGTAAATTTTGTCCCATAGAAGTTTTTGCACTCCCTATAAGATTTGAGGGCCGTAAATCACCCAAAATTAGTTTTTTACGGCCCCCAAGAAGCTGTAACCAAACAGATTCAGTGGCGACGCTTCAATTTTTTATCTTGTCTAACACAACAGTTTATTCTTGATGAAAATTTTTACTTGAACACTGGGTTTTTCTAAGTGATACCCCAAAAAAGGTTTTTTTTAAAACCCCTTTCGGGCCCCCAAGGGGGCCCCAAAACTTCCAGGGTCCAAGAATTTAAAAAAAAAAAAAAATTTTTTTTTTTGAAATGATAAAGAATTTTTTTCCCATCCTTAACCAAAAATTTAAAATTTTTACCCAAAAATAAGGGGTTATGTTTCGGAATTTAGCCACCATGACATTATGCAGGGTTTCCCCTTTGACCCCTTTTTTTGGGTTTCCCAATGTTTCGGGGAACCCAAAATTAGAGCTATTTTCGCTAGAACTCCATTTCTTCTATAAATTTTAAAAAAACTGCCTTTTCCCCCAAATTTAACTCCCCAAAATAGTGGTCAAAAAAGGAATTTGGCCTTTCACACAAATTTCAAACGTGCCATTTTTAAAATAGGATCCAGAATAAACAAGGCAGACATTCCTGGCTCTTCTCTTTTCTTTTTATTTTCCAAAGGCCCCCTCTTACTTTTTTTTTTTGCTTTTCTTTTTTAAATTTTTTTTCTAAAAACAAAAGAAATTTACTTTTTTTCAACTGACTTTAAAAAAAATGGTATAAATTATTATAGCACTTGTGCATGAATATTAGACCCCAGTTGATGTTTTTTGCATGGTTTTTGTTTACTTTGAACATCGAAAAAAATCGAACATTTTCACTCTTTGAGCTAAACAAGGTATTTTCATTGTCAAACCAATCAAAATCATCTTATTTCTGTAATTTTCTTCCAATCTATAAAATAAAGCCAAAAAAAGAAATACATAAAAATACCTACAAAAATAGACTGCAAAGTCGTTTTTTTAAAAAACATGGCGATTTTTTTTTTCCCCATTAACTGTGGGTGCAGGTTTTTTTTACGCACTGACCCAAAATTCTATCACATCTGGGCCTAACAGCCTTTTTTCTGCTTGTTTTGGGGGGCGCTAGAATTTGGCTTTCTAGTACGTCAAAACCCCGGGGGGCCGTACAAAAGAAAAACCCCAAAAGGGAAAATCCCCACTAGTGTTAGCACAGAACAAGGGACCCCGTTTTTTTCCCCCGGTAATGTAGGTCCTCTTTTGGGATTTTTTTCCCCAAAAAGGGGCCCGTTTCACCCAAATTTAACATTGTTGGGGTTTAAATTTTTTTTAGTCTACATACCCCCTTAAAATTTTCCCCGTACAAATTTTTTAGCTGCCAGTTTTTCTGAACTGGGTGCCTCCCATGCCTTCCCCTTTCCACTACACTTTTTAAATCTGTCAAACCGCCCCCGGCCCAAAAAAAAAAAATCCCCACTGGTTCCAGGCCTTTTCTTTACAAATTGGCATGCAACTGCCCCTTTTTACAAAGATCCTCCCCAAAAAACTATCACTGCCATCTGTTTTTTTTTTTATCCACACCAAACAAAATTTCAACCTCTTGACTTTTATCTATTTTTTTAACATGTCAAAAATTTTTCAACATCAGTTCCTTTAGTTTTTTTCCCAGGGAAAAAGTGATAATTTGATTTGTTTTTGACATCCTGGGTTAACCTCGCCACTTGTATTTTACCTCCTTTAGTTCTACTTTTCCCCCCTTTTTTCCCGGGTCCCCCTGTTATTTTCCCCTTTTGGGGCCCCAGGGTTTTATTTCAGTCCAATTAATGAAGAAGCACTAAACACAATGAATTTATTGAAAAATTTTTTGGGTGAATGCAGGGAAAATTTTACTAAAAGGTAAACAATGTAGACTGGCCCCTTGGCCCCTTTTGGCCCCGGGGGGAATGCGGGCAGATGGATTGGGTTTGGGCCAGCTAAAACCCCGGGCAAAACTGGCCAAAAACTCGGGGGGGCCGTTTTTGGGGCCCACTCCCCCGGGGCCCAATGCCTCAGACTTACAACGGGCTTTTGACCAGACATACCTAAAAATTTTAAAAGAGTTTTTTTTCCCCCTTTTTTTCTGTTTATTTCAATATAATTAGAATGTTTCCAATGCCATTCCAAACAATTTTTTCCCCCAAAAGGGGAAAAATGTAAATTGATTAGATTTTAGCCCCCAAAAAAAAACCTTTCAAAAATACTTCATAACTGTTAATTTGGGGGACTAAACCGGGGGGCCCTTGTCCCTACTGTATAAACATTTAAAAAAATCCCGAAATGTTAAAAACGGGGAAAAAGGGGACTTTAAAAACAATATCAAAGATGGAAAAAACCCGCCCCATTATAGTATGCCCCCATTGGCGACAAAAGGGGCGTGGTCTCAGGAACAACCCGCTTTAAATGAGGGAGGCTGTATTAAAACTGTAAATCTTTTTTTTTTTTTGAAAAAAAAATTTTGTTAATAAAAAATAAAAAAGGAATTCATTTTAAAGGGGAACGAAAAAAGAAAAAATTTTTTTTTTTTTTAGTCCCAGGAATGCCTGCAGTTTTTTCCCCCCCATTTTGAAATTAGAATATTTTGAAATTTGATTGAAATTTTCCCAAATTACCAATTTCTGATCATTTATTGGGTAACTGAAATAGCTGACTGGGGATTTTTTGTGCTCAATGAAAAACAAATTCTGTTCTAGATTCCCCAAAAGCCCAGCCCCCCCCTTTTTCCCCAAAAAGGGGTGGCCCTTTTCCCATGGGGGGAGTGTCTCGACCAATGCGCCATGGGAGGGGCTTTTTGGGGACCAACCCCCCCCGGGCCCCCCCCCCACCCCACGGGGGTTTGGGGGGGGAAAAAGGGCCCCCGGGCGAAAAAACCCCCCCCACACTGGGCTTGAAGGGTGGGCGGCGAACCCGGGCACATCAGGAGGTGCAAAGGCAGAAAGACTACAATCTTTTTTGAAACCCCAGTTTTGGGGGGCGGGAAACCCCCCTTTTTTGGGGCTTTTTATACTAAACTTGTCCGTTATTGAGGGGAAAAAAGTTGAAACAGCAAAAATTTTCGACTGGAACAACGTAATTGGCCTAAAATAGGAAAAAATTTCTGATAAAATTTTACTGACAGCAAAAATTCTTTGAAAGTGTAATTTTTTTTAAATTTTTTAATTTTTATATTTTTTTTTTTTACCTTCAAAAAAAAAGATTGTCTGCTATTCACATTTTTTTTTTTTTAAATTTTTGGACAGTGTGGACAAGTTTCAGTTTGGGGGCTTGGAAAAGGGTTTAAAGGGCCTCTGGTTTTCCCTTGCCTACTCAAGAAAATTCATGATTATTAATAGAATTTCTCCTATGGCTTTTTTTTTTAAATTTGTTGTTACTGGCCCTTTTCTCCCCTTTTAGTCACCTTTTTTGGCACACATTGTTTCAAAAGAATTTTAACCCATCACCCCTTGGGGTTGGAAAAAAAAAATTAAATGACCATTAATTAAATTCATAAATACATATTTCATTTTCCCAGGGTGAACAAGTCACAACTAAAAAAATGAAAAAGGGCACTAGAAACATTTTCTTCAAAATACTGGAAAAAAATTTTTTGGAATGGGAAAATGTTAAAAAACTGATGAGGGACCTAAAGCATGGGCCCGTCCTGTAACTGCAAACAATTTGAAATGTACCCAATTTTATCAGCTAATCATGGCTTAAAATTTATTTTAAAAAAATTTGTTCTAAAGAAAATAAAACTCTTAACAAATATTTCAAATTTTTTCCCCAAAAAATCTTACCCAATTTTTTCCAGTGCAGTTCCGGGTCCCGGGGGGAAAAGGGCCCATTCTGATTTTTTTGGCAATTTTGGGGTTTTTATAAAAAATCCTTTGGGCAGCCACAAAAGTGAATAAAAAAAATTTGGTTGACTATAAACAATTTAGTGTGCTTATTTACAGATTACATTATGAAAATTTTTTTAAACCAAAAAATTACTATTCAAAATTTTTTTTACAGGGGGGGCCCCAAACCCATGCACCACATAGCACCTGGGAAAAAGGGAAAAATTTGGGCGGGGGTGCAAGTAGGGGAATTTCTTCGAATCAAAAGCCCCCCACCAACATCAAAGGGAAACCCTTTTTTGAGAAGTGTCTGAAAACTGTTGACTGAAATCATTTTAACCCCCTTTTAAACTGTAAAAGCAATTTGACTAAGGAAACTAAAAACACACTAGATTTTAATTTTTTTTCAATCACCACCTGCCCATTTTTTGGGTTAAATTTTTGGGGTTTTTCCCCCTTCCCCCCACACCTGGGAAAAACTAGGACCCTTTTGGCCAATGGGAAACATGGGCAACACTCCCAGCAGCAAAAAGAACATAAGAAAAAGGGAAAGGCCTACTGGCCCCTGCGGGGGAGGTCCAAATCCCCCACTGGCTTAAATCAAACCCACCCCAGTCAGGTTAGGTCCCCATCCATTTAAAGGGGCAAGCATCAGACCTACTAGCCGCTAGTCAGGGGCCCCCCTCACCCACCCCCCCGTGTATTAACCTATTTTTAAAAAATAAAACAAAGTTTTGGGTTCTATGGGTACTAATTTTTTCCCCATCCACAACTACATGAACCAAACCAGTGCTTTCCTTTTCCTTCCTGAATCTGAATTTTTTCCCCAAAAAGAAACCATTGATCGGGCCTGTCCCCGGAAAACAGCCTTTTTTCAACCCCTTTATTTATTCCTGTTTTTTTTTATACCCCCAACCCTTATCCCCCAACTACATTTTTCCCCGAAAATTTTAAATCAAATAGAAACCAAACCCCCAACACCTTTCCAGAGGGGGGTTCGGGGCCCCCGTCTATCCTCATGGGGAAAATTTCTAACAGGGGGTCATCCTCCATTTTCTTTTTTCCCCTAGAATTTACCCATTTTTTTCGGTGACCAAAACTTTTAAGAAAATTCTAAATGGGGCCCCAACCAAGGATAAAAGAAAGAACCAAGGACTCATTATTTATGCTTTTGATATGAAGCCGGGTTCTGTTTTTTTATTGCAAACTTTTGAACTGTTTTCTTGGTTTTGTTACTGAAACCCGGGGAAATCCCAAACCCTTTTTTGGGAAAATAAAATTAAAATCTATATTATTTTTTTTATTGGCATGGTTATTTTCCTGTCCAATGTTTAGAACTTTGCATTTTCTTTTTGACTGCCATTTCGTCAGAATGAATTGGGGGCCCTTTTTTTGGGGTCACGAAACTTGCTTATGTTATTTATTCCCCCATCTATTCGATAAAAATTTAAAAGGGGCCCCCACTGACCCCTGTGGAACCCCCCCTTGTCCCTTCCCCCCTATGTTTCTCCTCATTTTAAAACTCTGTTGCCTATCTGCCAACCATCCTATCCGGGAAAACTTTTTTTCCGTGTCCCTTAATTTTCCTCAATAGTCTTTGAAGTGGGACTATAAAAAGCCATAATAAAAAAAACAACTACAAGTACATGAAAAAGGGGATACGGGCCCTAAAATGAATCAATGACTACTATTGTATAAAAAACCCCCTTGTTATGCTGAGCATTTCAAGCAAATTAGGTCAATGTCCCAGGTTTAACCCACCCCAATCGACTAACCCAGGTACCCTTTTTCACTGATGGGTGAAAAAGACAACAGGTGTGAAACCCGCCCAATGTTTTTACCCTGGCTGGGAATCGAACCCAGACCCTCGCCAAAGCGAGATTTTTACCAAAAATGGAAGTAAGTCACTCTGTTGGACGTTTGGGTTATCCTAGGTTTTTTGTTTATTTTGTAATCTATTTAACTGTATTTGTGTATACCTGAATAAATTTACTTACAATTTTTAAAAAAATATTTTTTACAATGTGATTTACATATTATAGGATACTAATTAAAAAGGGGCCACTATCATGCCTAGCATGGCTGGGCATTTCGGACAGATTAATTTTCTAATTCTAATCTTAATTTAACCTACTCTAACTTAATTCCTAACATAGGGGTCATGTAGCTCCAAGAAAACGGGAGGGAATCAGGTTCGATCTAAGGAGAGGATAAGCCCTGTTCCTTGGATTAAGAGCCTTCAATGGCATCAGAACAACTTTTTCTGTTATGGGTGGCATCCTGGCGAGAACCTACAGAAATACACTGTAAATAGGCGACACAACTAGTTTTATTTGGTTATTAATTTATCATGGATTATTAACCCTAGGGGTTTTTAAAAATCAGGGAAAAATATTGCATCTAATAATAATATAACCAATTAAGGGTAAACCCGATAGGTTCATACAAGACTCATCCTTTAAAAAGTAAGAATCTAGTATTTTTACACCATTACAGCCAGGGGAAAAACATCAACCTAATATATCCCCAAAAATCCTACGAACACCACTCATTCCTCAAATTTCACTACCATTTATCCGAGAGAAAATATACCCAAGGATGTCTCCCAACTAAAACATACTTCATATTTGCAAGATCACAGAAATATATCAAGATATGTTAGGTTTTACCATGACGTAGTGATCAGCGCCGTAGCACGTCTCTCAAAAGGGCCAGTCTCACCCTCGCTCCCTCTCAACACAACAAGCCCCCAATTTCAAATATCTTAATTCAAATTCAAATTCTTTATTTAAAAGGGTTATACAATTCAACCCAAAAATTTAAAAGGGAAAAAATCACTGAAACAGTTATTTAATAATACATACATAAAATTTAAAAAAATGAATAAACAAAAATAAAAATAATAAATAAATTGAATAAATAAATTAAATTAATAAATAAATTACGTTGACTTTTATGGCTATCCATTTAAAATTTCAAATGTTACTATGTTTATGATTTGCGTAATTTATTTATTGTACCTGTACCTAGATAAACTTAGTAAGTTTATTCAGGTATACACAAATACAGTTACATAGATTATCATACATAGCAGCATATTGTAGAGAACCTAGCATAACCCAACTTACTAGGATTAAAATTATTATATACAAAAAGAACTTAGGAGACACCATGTATTACTCTCCCAAAACTTGTTCCAAACTACAGACAATACAAAATTCAAAACTATACTTTCATAATATTATAAAAGATAGAGCACAATAACGCTGGAAATACATAATTTTTTAAATTTCCCACCTAACATAATTAAGGGTACACAGATGTCATGGGCATATAAAACCTTCATATGTTTCACAGGGTAGTTTTAAAACCCAAAATAATCCCCCCAAAAAGTCAATTGACTTGTTTCCAGGACCCCCTTAATTTACTTAAGGTAAGACTGGTTTTTAATTTTTAACCACCCAAGAAAATCATCGTCATCAGGTGTGTCTGATTTCCATTGGGGTCCACAATCTTGCCCCCCAGGAGGGCCCCCCCAAAATCCTCCCCCAGGTACCTACTTGATAGGTGAACGATGCAGTACCAGTTTTTCCCCCCCTTGGGGATCAACCGAACCCCTTTTGGGGGAGGGATGTTGCCAGGGGGCTTTGCAGGGTTTTTTAGGTTTCCCCGTTAAAGTATAGACCCAGTGTAATTTAAAGGTTACATCAAATGGCCTTATAGTTCCCCGTCCTCATGGGCGACTAGGATATGGCCCGGGGATCGTTTTGATGACAGATCACACAGGCTCGAAAAATTTATTTTTTTTTACACATTGTCAACCTTCGGTAACCAAAAAGGGTTTTTCTGATATTACATTGCGTAACCCCTACCAAATAATACAGCCAGCTAGAAATTTACGACTTGTTAAATGAATTTTTGGGGACCTTTGGGTTTTAGTACCTAAGAGGCATTTGTAATCTCCCTCGCCCCCAAAAACCATATAAATAAATGCAGCCTTGAAATTTAAAAATGGCCCTTTTGCCTCGGGTTTTCCCTTTAAAGTCTTCCCTCGGAGGCCCTTGCCGGGGGGGTCATCGGGAATTGGATCTTTTTTCCAGTTCCCTGTTCCTGAATCCTTTTTCCCCCAACCTTTATAACCTGGGGTTTGCCCCCCCCGTTAAAAAGGAAAAAATCTTAATTTTTTCTTTTACCTCTTCCTCAACCCAAAATTAATTTTTTAAAGGGGATGAGGGGAAATTACCCTTTTTTTTGAATTTTAAAACATTAATTTTTACTGTTAAGGTTAGGTTGGTAATTTTTTAAACAGGAAAAGGGCAAGTGGTCATAAGTCCCGGTTTACCTGGGAGGCCGGGGTCAACCCCCCCGCCCCTCTGTGACCAGGCCTCTGTAAAAAGGGCCCCCATCCCCCGGCTTTACTGCTCCCACCAGCCCCAGACAAACCCAGGGTGGTAGGCGCTTTGGGCCCTTCAGTGCCCTTAAGGCGGGGGGCTTTGGAATCCCCTTATGTACGCTGGGAGGCAGTTGAAAGTCGGGCCCCTGACACTTATTGTGTGTCTCTCAACGTCTATTTGGCACCCTGCTTTTCATTGGGGATGTTATCGTCCCGAGTCTTTTTTTCGTAGGAGTGACCTCGTGTGCAAAGTTGGTCCCTAACCCCTCAGGATTTTCCAAGTGTATATAATAATATCTCTCCCCTGCGTTCCAGGGAGTACAGGTTTAGGAACTTCAAGGTTCCCAGTAATTGAGGTGGTTTATCGCAGTTATGCTCCCGTGAAGGTTCTCTGCACTTTTCTTTTGTTCAGCAATTTCCCGCCAAAGGTGCGTTAGTGGCAAATTTCCAGCCTAGATAGAACAAGCGACCTGAAAAGTGTCATCATGGGCTTGGCATCGCTGGTTTTAAGGTTTCATTCCATCCTGTCATTTTTTTGAGATGCGTTTCTACGGTGTTATAGTCCTTGAAGGTGAGATCCCTGACAATCCCCGGTCTTTGACATTAGTTTTCCGCTCTATTTTGGTTGGAATTTGTTTTATACTCGTTTTTTAATTTTCACGTTTTCCATATCGATGAAATTGGGAAAATTTTTCATAATTGAACTTCATATATATATATATATATATATATATATATATATATATATATATATATATATATATATATATATATATATATATATATATGTATATATGTATATATATATATATATATATATATATATATATATATATATATAACATGTATATATATATATATATATATATAAACATGTATATATATATATATATATATATATATATATATATATATATATATATATATATATAATAACATGTGTATATATATATATATATATAATTATAATATATATATATATATATATATATATATATATATATATATATATTGTAGGTAGTAGGTTGGTAGACAAACCACCCAGGAAGGCCCGTCCTCAAATGTGGGGACCCATGGGCCCGAAAATTGTTTTGCATGATGGTGGGACTGCTGGTGTCTTTTTTTGTCTCATAAACATGCAAGGGTTTCATTCACATTAAAAGGGCACACTACACATGCATGTACAAGCATATATATACTAACCCCTTTTGAGTTTTCTTCTATTTTCCTAGTTCTTGTTCTTGTTTATTTCTGCTTATTGTCCATGGGGGAAAAGGAACCAAATTTCTTCCTCCGTAACCATGGGGGGCGACTAAATAGGGGGCAATGGGCTAGTAACCCCTTCTCCTGTATAAATTACAAAAAGGAAAAAAGAACTTTAAATTTAGATGTTTGAATGTGCGTGGATGGGAACGATAAGAAAGAAGGATTGCAAAGGATATGAATGAAAAAGTTAGATGTCCTGGCCTTAAACGAAACAAACTGAAGGGGGTGGGGGGGTTTCAGTGGGGAGAAATAAATGGGATTTAATCGGGTATCCGAGACTTAGAGCTAAGGAAGGATCAGTTATAGAGAGAAGAGAGAAATATAAATATATAAATTCAAGGATTATGTGGATTAAAATAAGGGTCGGATGTGAAAAGTGGGTTATAATAAGTTATACCTGGAGGAGTTCCAGGGGTCGCCCCTGCGGCCGGTCCGTACCAGGCCTCATGCTGATCAGAGCCTGATCAACCAGGCTGTTACTGCTGGCCGCACGCAGTCCAACGTACGAACCACAGCCCGGCTGGTGAAGAGAGGAGTAGAGAGAGAGAGAGAGAGAGAGGTTTTGGGAGATGTTAAGCGAGTGTGTAGGAGCGTTTGAGCCTAGTGAGATAGTAATCGTGGTAGGGACCAATGCCAAAGTAGAAGCGTTTAGAGAGGGTGGGGAAGGTAAGTTTAGGGTGCCAGGTGTAAATGATAATGGGGAGCATTTGATTGAACTTTGTATAGAAAGGGGTTTGGTTAAAGGTAACACATATTTTAAGAAAAAGCGGATAAACAAGTTTACAAGATATGATATAGGGCGTAATGACTAGTTTGTTGGACTACATATTGGTAGATAAAAGACTGCTGGATAGACTCCAGGATGTACATGCTCAGAGAGGGGCCACAGGTATATCAGATCACTTTTTAGTTGTAGCTACAGTGAGAGTAAAAGTTAGATAGGATTCAAGAAAAATGGAAGCAGCAAGTAAGAGAGAGGTGAAGATTTATAAACTAAAGGAGGAGGCAGTTAGGGTAAGATATAAACAACTGTTAAAGGACAGATGGGCTAGTGTGAGTATAGGCAATTGGGTAGAAGATGTATGGGGTAAGTTTAAGAATATAGTGTTAAGAGTGTTCAGCAGAAGTTTGTGGTTATAGAAAAGTGGGTGCGGGAGGGAAGAAGAGCGATCGGTGGACTGATGATGCAAAGAGAGTAGTAAGAGAGAAAAAGTTAGCATATGAGAGGTTTTTACAAAGTAGAAGTGATGCAAGGAGAGAGGAGTATATGGAGAAAAAAGAGGTTAAGAGAGAGGTGAAGCAATGTAAAAAGAGAGCAAATGAAAGAGTGGGAGATGTTATCAACAAATTTTGTTGAAAATAAGAAAAAGTTCTGGAGTGAGATTAATAAATTGAGAAATCCTAGGGAACGAATGGATATGTTAATTTAAAATAGGAGAGGAGAGTTATTAAACGGAGAGTTAGAGGTACCGGGAAGATGGAGGGAATATTTTGAGGAATTGTTAAATGTTTATGAAGACAGGGAAGCTGTGATTTCATGTATAGGGCAAGGAGTAATAACATCTTATAGGAGTGAGGAAGAACCAGTTGTGAGTGTTGGGGAAGTGCATGGGGCAGTGGTTAGAATGAAAGGAGGTAAAGAAGCTGGGATTGATGGGATAAAGATATAAATGTTAAAAGCAAGTGGGGGATATAGTTTTGGAGTGGTTAGTGTTTTTATTTAATAAATGTATGGAAGAGTGTAAGGTAACTAGGGACTGGCAGAGAGCATGCATAATTCCTTTGTATAAAAGCAAAGGGGACAAAAGAGAGTGTAAAAATTATAGGGGGAATAAGTCTGTTGAGTATACCTGGTAAAGTGCATGGTAGTTATTATTGAAAGAATTAAGAGTAAGACGGAGAGCAGGATAACAGATGAACAAGGAGGCTTTAGGAAGGGTAGGGGGTGTGTAGACCAAGTGTTCACAGTGAAACATATAGGTGAACAGTATTTAGATAAGGGTAAAGAGGTTTTTGTGGCATTTATGGATTTGGAAAAGGCGTATGATAGGGTGGATAGGGGGGCAATATGGCAGATGTTGCAAATGTATGGAATAGGAGGTAGGTTATTGAAAGCAGTGAAGAGTCTTTACGAGGATAGTGAGGCTCAGGTTAGAGTATGTAGGTGAGAGGGAGATTATTTCCTAGTAAAGGTAGGCCTTAGACAGGGATGTGTGATGTCACCATGGTTGTTCAACATATTTATAGATGAAGTTGCAAGAGAAGTGAATGCTCAGGTGTTGGCAAGAGGATATCATGAGTTACAATAACTAAATAGTTATAACTGACCATAATTTTTAAAGGGGTGGACTGGTAAGCCAGTGGAAGGCCTCGGTCAGATGACCAAAAGCTCCAACCGCGGTCATCATCTCACTAAGACCTGCATCAGGAAACACTTGTCCTGCTTCCTGATGAACCTTTCCTAACCTAACCTGTTGGCAAGAGGTGTGGGGTTAAAAGATAAAGAATCCAACACAAAGTAGGAGTTGTCACAGTTGCTCTTTGCTGATGACACTGTGCTTTTGGGAGATTCTGAAGAAGTTGCAGAGGTTGGTTGATGAGTTTGGTAGGGTATGTGAAAGAAGGAAATTAAAAGTGAATATAGGAAAGAGTAAGGTGATCAGGATAACCATAAAAATAGGTAACGGAAGATTGATATCAGATTGGAGGGAGTATGGAGGAGGTGAATGTATTCAGATATTTGGGAGTGGACCTGTCGGCGGATGGGTCTATGAAAGATGAAGTAAATCATAGAATTGACGAGGGGAAAAAGGTGAGTGGTGCACTGAGGAGGTTGTGAAGACAAAGAACTTTATCCATGAAAGCAAAGAGGGAATGTATAAAAGTAGTTATACCAACGCTTTTGTATGGGTGTGAGGCATGGGTTGTGAATGTTGCAACAAGGAGAAGGCTGGAGGCAGTGGAGATGTCGTGTCTGATGGCAATGTGTGGTGTGAATATAATGCAGAGAATCCGTAGTTTGGAGATTAGGAGGTGGTGTGGGATTGCTAAAATTATTATGCAGAGAGCTGAGGAGGGGTTATTGAGATGGTTTGGACATATAGAGAGGAAGGAACGAAATAGAATGACGTCGAGAGTGTATAGATCTGTAGTGGAGGGAAGGCGGGTAGGGGTCGGCCTAGGAAAGGTTGGAGGAGGACAAAAAGTTTTTTGTGCGAGGGCTTGGACTTCCAGCAAGCGTGCCTAGTGTTAGATAGGAGCGAATGGAGACAAATAGTTTTTAGCTCCAAGCTGTTGGAGTGTGAGCAAGGTAACATTTATGA
The DNA here is from genome assembly GCA_009830355.1 of Cherax destructor. Classification (NCBI taxonomy): domain Eukaryota; kingdom Metazoa; phylum Arthropoda; class Malacostraca; order Decapoda; family Parastacidae; genus Cherax; species Cherax destructor. The sequence goes on from WNWK01026154.1 coordinate 19,758, forward strand.
AGGGATTCAGGAAACCGGCAGGCCGGACTTGATTTGTGGAGATGGGAAGTATAGTGTCTGCACTCTGAAGGACCCATCTGCTGACATGTCCACTCCTAAATATCTGAATACATTCACCTCCTCCATACTCTCTCCCTCCAATCTGATATCCAATCTTTCGTCACCTAATCTTTTGTTATCCTCATCACCTTACTCTTTCCTATATTCACTTTTAATTTCCTTCTTTACATACCCTACCAAACTCATCCACCAACCTCTGCAACTTCTCTAGAATCCCCCAAAAGCACAGTGTTATCAGCAAAGAGCAACTGTACAACTCCCACTTTGTGTTAGATTCTTTATCTTTAACCCCACACCTCTTGCCAACACCCGAGCATTCACTTCTCTTACAACTCTATCTATGAATGTATTAAACAACCACGGTAACATCACACATCCCTGTCTAAGGCCTACTTTTACTGGGAAATAATCTCTCTCTCTCCTACACACTCTAACCTGAGCCTCAATATCCTCATAAAAACTCTTCACTGCTTTCAGTAACCTACCTCCTATTCCATACACCTGCAACATCTGCCACATTGCCCCCCTATCCACCCTATCATACGCCTTTTCCAAATTCATAAATGCCACAAAAACCTCTTTACCCTTATCTAGATACTGTTCACCTATATGTTTCACTGTAAACACTTGGTCTACACACCCCCTACCTTTCCTAAAGCCCCCTTGTTCATCTGCTATCCTGCTCTCCGTCTTACTCTTAATTCTTTCAATAATAACTCTACCATACACTTTACCAGGTATACTCAACAGATTTATTCCCCTATAATTTTTGCACTCTCTTTTGTCCCCTTTGCCTTTATACAAAGGAACTGTGCACGCTCTCTGCCAAACCCTAGGTACCTTACCCTCTTCCATACATTTATTAAATAATAGCACCAACCACTCCAAAACTATATCCCCGCCTGCTTTTAACATTTCTATCTTTATCCCCATCAATCCCAGCTGCCTTACCCCCTTTCATTCTACTCACTGCCTCACGAACTTCCCCCACACTCACAACTGGCTCTTCCACACTCCTACAAGATGTTATTCCTCCTTGCCCAAACTGCCCTTGCTGCTGCCAGAGAGCGTATGACAGAGCTGCGGCAAACTGACTGGGAAAAATTTGTCAATGATCTCAATGCTCACACCCCACTTAGCCGAGCACGGAGGGACATAAATAGAATTAAGGGTAACAAAACTGGTCAGATAGCGCACCCTCATCCCTTACATAGGGCGAATGAGCTAGTCAGTGCTTGGGCTGTTACATCAAGCTATGAAAATCTTCCCAGTACCACACAGGCGAAATTAAATGACAAATATGATGCTAGGGAGAGACTTGTTTGTTTTATGCTCAGCAAGGAAGATAACTGTAACATTCCTTTCACTGACTTTGAACTTGATGCAGCACTAACTAAAGGCAACTCCACGTCGCCTGGTGAGGATGGTATTACCTACAATATACTAAGATTGCTGTGTCGAGTACCAGGCAATCCTTTACTCGAATTATACAACATGAGCTATGTAACTGGGGAGCTCCCTAAATCTTGGACCAACAGCCTCATCATTCCCATTCCTAAGCCCAATCAACAAAATTCATTTCGCTCAATATCTCTTACTAGCTGCTTATGTAAAACATTTGAGAGGATGATTCTGAATCGTCTCACGTACAGAATCAAAAAAATTTTGTCCCCCCGATTGCATGGTTTCATGCATGGAAGGAGTGTGCACCATTGCATAGCTACCTTTCTCACTCTGCACACTGACAGCTTATACACTACCTTCCTTGACCTTAAATCTGCTTTTGATGTTGCCAACCGACATGTAATCATTAGTGAACTTGCCAGAATGGATGTTGAGGATGGCTTCTCCGCTGGATTAAAGGCTACCTGTCCAACAGAAAGTCTTCTGTGTTGTTCCAGGGCATAGAAGTATAACTAAAGACTTTGAATTAGAACCCCACAGGGGGATGTGCTCAGTCCCACTCTATTCAATATTCTAATTAATGCCTTACTTAATGCTATGCCTAGCAGCCCCATCATTATATGATCAGTTTTGCTGATGATATAATGATTCACACCACCGGATTCTCCAACACCCAAAACATCCTTAACCATGTACTAGCCTCGTGTCAGGACCTGGGGTTGATAATCTCTACTGATAAAACAGATACTCAATAGGCGTCCTCCTCGACAGAGAGGCACAGTTCGCCAGATCCAGTTGCATGATGGGTCTCTTCTAGAATATGTAAACAGATACAGGTATTAGGCTTTGAGGTCCCACTACTTGGACCTGTTGTAACGAGACTTTGTCGTCAATACAAAGAAAGGCTGAGAGCACTTAGAGTTGTGGAAGGGTTTCACCCTAGGTATGGTGCTAATGTTAAAATTGTGAAAATGATGTATCTTGCTTATATTAGATCATTGGTTGATTATGCTGCGCCACTACTTGCTCTTGTGTCTGACTGGAAGCTTGGAGGGCTGGAAAAACTGCAGAACGAAGCAATGAGGATTATTTTAGGATGCCCTCGTACTGCCAAAATTTTAAATATGCAGAAAGAACTTGATATTCCAAGCATCAGAGATCGTGTTACTGAAAGAAATATCCTAATTGGGGTTAATATGCTCAGGCAAGCCCATTCAAACCCCTGCACAGAAGCCCTCCAAACTTTCCTCAGCACTGGTGAACATCCCTCCAGATGGATCGAAAAACTGGAACCGACTTCCGCATGAATCAGATACATGATCTGTGGCAAGTAAGGCAACAGCGCACTTCTCCGCTCCATGGAATATTACCCCATTCCAAACTACCATCCCTCCATTTCCCCAAACTATCTTAAATCACAACCAAAGCTTCGCTTGAAGCCAAACATGATGCCTTAAGCTGTATTGATAATTTAGCCAAACAGCACACTCTCTCACAAATTATTTACGTTGATGGTTCTGTTCACCAATCCACTGGTGCAGCTGGTAGTGCTGCTGTTGTCATACAGAGTGATGGCTCTCTTAAAGAAATTGGAGCACGCATCAATAACTGGGCCTCTACCCTTCAGACAGAACTGTTTGCCATACTCCTTGCACTCAAATGCATCCATGTATCTAAGGTTAACTCTCTAATTGTAACTGATTCTCTGTCATCCATAAATGCTCTCAACTCATCAAGTATAACTTGTAGCATGCTCGTGTCAGAAGCCAGACACAGGTATGGTAGGATTCTGGATAGTAGAGTCAGAGTGCACATGCTGTGGATTCCATCTTACATTGGTCTTCAGATGCATGATAGAACTGATAAATTGGCTAAGTTTTATGCTTTCAAAGAGGGGGTAGATTACAATCTTGGCTTGTCAGTTAGCAGTTTGAGAACAATACGAAAAGAACTTCAACTGAATTTTATTGACTTAAGACTCAGGGAGATTGACACCAGTCAGTCCATCTATCATCATTCTATCATGCAGGAGGAGCCACATGTCTATGGTGCATCCAACAAAATATGCAGACTCTTGGATGTCACCACCGCCCGCCTCCAGCTGGGTTACAAGTATCTTTGGCAGGTTAAATCACCACCACCAGATGTAGACCAAACAAGATGTAAACTTTGCCAGTTGGATTATTGTCACACCCTGCGTCATTATGTACTGGAGTGCAATAAAATTAATGAATTCAGAGACTACTCAACCCCTGTCAATTTGGATTCAGGACAAACAAGAGCACAAACGATGCTATTACGCACATGTTGGAGTTAATATATACAGCACTTGAGAAAAAAGAAGTCCCACTGGGAATCTTCATTGATCTCCGCAAAGCTTTTGATACAGTCGACCATGATTTACTGCTCACAAAATTAGCACACTGTGGTATAAGGGGGCACCCACTCAACTACCTAAAATCATACCTCACCAACAGAAGCCAATACGTGTACACAAATGGAGCGAACTCTTCCACACAACCAATTACAGTCGGAGTCCCTCAGGAAGTGTCCTGGGGCCACTCCTATTCCTCATTTACATAAATGACCTACCGAATGCATCACAACTACTCAAACCCATTTTATTTGCAGATGACACAACATATGTCTTCTCTCACCCAAATCCAGTTATACTGGCCAACACTGTTAATGCCGAATTACAGAAAATATCAACATGGATGACGACTAACAAGCTTACTCTCAATACTGACAAGACCTACTTCATACAGTTTGGAAGCAAAGTCACAAATGTTCCACTTAACATAACACTTAATGGTACACCCATCACAAGACTCACAGAGGGAAAATTCCTAGGAATCCACCTTGACAGTAGCCTTAAATTCCAAACACATATACAACAAATTTCCAAGAAAATCTCGAAGACAGTAGGCATATTATCAAAGATACGCTATTATGTACCTCAATCAGCTCTCCTTGCACTATATCATTCACTTATCTACCCGTATCTCACCTATGGAATCTGGCATGGGGATCAACAACGTTAAATCACCTTAGACCACTCATAACACAACAAAAGGCCGCAGTCAGAATGATAACAAATTCCCACTCTAGACAGCATACTCCACCAATATTCAAAAGTCTCAAACTACTCACCGTAAAGAACATTCATACTTACTCTTGTGCCTACTACATATATAAAACTTTACACTCTAATATAAACCCTCTGCTCAAAACTCTCCTCACCAACTTTAATAGGACCCATGACCACAACACAGACACAGATCACTTTTGATATACCCGTGTTCATATCAACCTATGTAAAAATTCTATGCACATAAAGGGCCCCAGAATCTGGAATTCATTACCAGTAAATATTAAGATAATCTTGTCTGAAAATCAATTTAAGACTCAACTCAAAACCACCTACTCACCCAAACCTAAATGATCATGCTATAAACTACTTTGAAAATGCTCATTGTTACTTTCCTATACGATAATCTCAATTTTTAATAATATGTTACTATTATGTTACCCCTACTCATATTATAAGTTAATGTCAAAAATGCTCAATGTTATTTTCCTTAAGATAATCTCAATTCCATATTATCATTCAAGAATCTTAACACCTGTAACAATCTAAGATCTAATATCATTATATAATAATTTAAACAGTAAAATTTCATCATATTGTAATTTTGAAAATAATTTTTAACTAGAATAAACTCAATAAATTTCTCTAATATTAAGTACATAGTTTTTAAGGACTAGAATAAGCTGCCCCTAATGCCATGGCATGTCAGTGGCTCTCCTTACTCAATTTACATTGTAACTTCCGATACCCATGTAACCTGCAATGAAATAAAATTTGTTTGTTTGTTTGTTTGTATATGTCAAAGTATTTTATCCACAGTGGTATAATACAGACCATTCTGGAAAAATACCCTGACTTTGCTCCTGTAATAAAGCATTGCCACGTGTGTGTGTGTGCGTGTTGATTGCCATTTGTCCTGTGCACATGTCGATTGAAGGCTGGGCCTGTTGTGTGTGCGTGTGTGTATGTATATATGTGTGTGTATGTGTATTGTGTGTGTGTATGTGTATATGTAAGTGTGTATGTATATGTGTGTGTGACCCAACAATAAAATTTGCACCAAGAACTCATTACAGTTGTGACCGGGTAGACTAGTGAAGTGTTCATTGCGTTATAATTTGTTCATGATTGAAACCCTAAAAAAAACGTAAGTAAAATTTCTTACATGTTTCATTACCTTGTAACTTGTGAGTTCATTACCTTTGTAGCTTCTTAGTTCATTCCCTTTTGTAACTTGCTCAGCTATCAAACTTTGGGGTCCAGTCCCTGGACCCATTTACTTCTGTAATCTTTTGACTACCCGCCCACAGGATGGGTATGGGTTTCATAATAAAGAATCAAACTAAAACCTATACACGAAATACAGCTTCCCTGTCTTCATCAACATTTAACAACTCCTCAAAATATTCTCTCCATCTTCCCAATACCTTAACTCTCCATATAATAAATCTCCCCTCCTATTTTTAACTGTCAAATCCATTTGTTCCCTAGGCTTCCTCAACTTATTAATCTCACTCCAAAGTTTTCTTATTTTCTTTCTCTTTTACATTCTTCACCACTCTCTTCCTCTCTTTTTTTCTACAATACTCTTCCTCCTTGCATCACTTTTACTTTGTATAAACCTCTCATATGCTAATTTTTTCTCCCTACTCTCTTTTCCATTCCACCAATCGTTTTCCCCTTCCCCCACCCACTTTTCTTAACCACAAACTTGCTGAACACTCTAACCTTCATTCAACCTACCCCATCTCTTCGACCCCATTGCCTACACTCTCACTAGCCCATCTATCCTCCAATTGTTTATATTTACCCTAACCTCCTCTTTTGTTTAAACCTTCACCTTCTCTTTACTTACTGCTTCTATTTTCCTTGTACCCCATCTACCTTTTACCCCACTGAGCTACAACTAAAAATGGTCTGATATATTTTGGGGCCCCCTATAAACTTTGACATCCTGGAAGTCTACTAACAGTCTTTTATCTACCAATACGTAGTCCAACAAACTACTGTCATTATACTTATTTATCCTCTTTTTCTTAAAATATGTATTACCTAAACAAACCCCTTTCTATGTAAAGTTCAATCAAAGGGCTCCCTTATCATTTGCACCCCAATCACCACCACACCCTCTCTACATTTTTTCCCTACTTTAGCATTTGGGTCCCTACCCAATATCTTCACTTGGTTCAAAAGTTCCTATACTTGCAATTTTTTCTTCTCTCCTCAACACTTTTTCCAGGTGACATAAACAATCCCATCCGACCTTTATTTAATCCAATAATCCTTGAATTTACACATTTTATTTTCCCCCTTTTTTTTCCATAAATGATTCCCTTTAACATTATTTCCTTCTTACTTAACTTATTTGAAACCCCGACCTCCATTTATTTCTCCCCCTGAACTCTTTCCCCCTTCAGCTTTGTTTAGCTTAGGGGGTAGGAACTAACTTCCCAATTCATAGATCAGCAATCTCTCTTATCATCCGCACTACACCACACATTCAAACATCCCAGTTTTATAAAGTTTCTCTTTTTCTTTTTAGTAAATGTGGAGAAGTTACTAATTTCCCCGGGAATGGGCTAGTGGAAAAGTGGAATAAGAATCTTTCCTCCGTAAGCGATTGTTGTAAAAGTCAACAAAATGCAGGGGAAAAATGGGCTATAACCCTTTTCCTGTATAGATTTACTAAAAAAAAGAAGAAAAACCCTCAAAGGGGATGTTTGAATGTGCGTGGATGTTGTGAATGATAAGAAAGAGATGATTGTAGATGTTATGAATGAAAAAAGGGATGTCCTGGCTTTAAGTGAGACAAAGCTGAAGGGGGTAGAAGTTTGTGGGGGGAAATGAATGGGATTGGGGGTTTCAAATAGAGTTAAACTGAAGGAGTGGCAATAATGTTGAATAATCAGTTATGGAGGTAAAAGGGAATATAAATGTATAAATTCAAGGATTATGTGGAGTAAAATAAAGGTTGATGAAAAGTGGGTTATAGTAAGTGTTTTGCACCTGGAGAAGAGAGAAGTGTAGAGGAGAGAGAGGTTTTGGGAAATGGAGGGATTTTGGGAAATGTTGAGTGTGTGGGGAGTTTTGAACCAAGTGGAGTAATTGTGGTTGAGGATCTTTAAAGCTAAAGTGGGGAAAAAGTTTGAACAGTAGGTAAATTTTTGGGAAAGTAAATGGGGGAATTTTAATTGGTATTTTAGAAAGAGGTTTGGTAATAAGTAATACATATTTTTGAAAAAAAAGGTAAATAAAAAACAAGGGTTTTCACAAGTAAAATAGTTTTTAGATTTGTATTTGGATAAAAAAGGGTTATGGGAGGGTTTTGAAAATACTGTTTATAGAGGGGAAGGTATATCGGTCATTTTTATTGTAGCTACAGTTAGATTATTATTATAATAAATAGAAGCGC
>WNWK01026155.1:0-27724 GCA_009830355.1 Cherax destructor
CTCACCCTCCCTACCTTCCTCCTAACTCTCACCCTCCCTACCTTCCCTCTACTCCTCCCTCCCCCTCTCCTCTCTACCCTCCCTCCTCCTCCTAACTCTACCCTCCTCTCCTACCTCCCTAACTCTCTCCCTCCCTCCTCCTCCCCTTCTCCTCCCTCCTCTCCCCCCCCCCTCTCTCTCTTCCTCTCTCTCCTCTCTCCTCTCTCTCTCTCTCTCTCTCTCTCTCTCTCTCTCTCTCTCTCTCTCTTCTCTCTCTCTCTCTCTCTCTCTCTCTCGATCATAGAAAAAATGATAGAATTACAGATACATAAGTTTGATAAGAGCTTCCAGAGAGCCAGAAGAAGAAAGTCAAGCAGAGATTACTAGAAAGTTACTTTCTCAGTGTTACACACACACACGCGCGCGCGCGCACTCACAGATGAGTCAAACGGATGTTAGGAAGCAATTCTTCAGTCATAGAGTAGTTAGGAAGTGGAATAGTCTAGCGAACGATATAGTGGAGGCAGGAACCATACATAGTTTTAAGACAAGGTATGATAAAGCTCATGGAGCAGGGAGAGCAGAGACCCAGTAGCGGACAGCGAAGAGGCGGGGCCAGGAGCTGAGTCTCGACCCCTGCAACCACAATTAGGTGAGTACAGGAGAAAGATCTTGGGGTGAGTATAACACCGAGCACATCTCCTGAAGCACACATCAACCAGATAACTGCTGCAGTATACGGGCGCCTGGCAAACCTAAGAACAGCGTTCCGATGCCTCACTAAGGAATCGTTCAAGACACTGTACACCGTGTACGTCAGGCCCATACTGGAGTATGCAGCACTAGTTTGGAACCCCCACCTGGTCAAGCACGTCAAGAAATTAGAGAAAGTGCAAAGGTTTGCAACAAGGCTAGTTCCAGAGCTGAGGGAAATGTCCTACGAAGAAAGGTTGAGGGTTATGGGAGACATGATAACGACATACAAAATACTGAGAGGAATATATAAGGTGGACAGAGACAGGATGTTCCAGAGAGGGGACACAGAAAAAGGAAGTTGAACACACACACACACACACACACACAGGTGAAGCGGATGACTACGTAGTAGAAACACTTCTAACCGGGGTCCAAAAGGTGATGATATCAGTAATGTACAACCCTCCACCGAACAGCAGGAGACCAAGACAAGAATACGAGGAGAGTAACAGAACAATGGTGGCCAAATTAGAAGAGGGGGAGCAGGAGGGTCCACATAAACAAGGCAAAGTTACTCAGCATAGAGGATTACAACCACAAGAAGATAGACTGGGAATCTCTGGAGCCACATGGGGGACTGGAGACGTGGAGAACCAAGATGCTGGAAATGGTGATGCAAAACTTCATGTACCAACATGTTAGGTACACAACCGGGAGAGAGAGAGAGGGGGGGGGGTAGAGACGATGAACCAGCAAGACTGGACCTTATATTCACCTTCAATAGTTCAGACATAGGTAAAATCACACATGAAACGCCCCTCGGCGCTAACGATCACGTGGTCCTGAGTTTCCTACATGAAGTGCCAAGGGGCAACAGAAACAACAGGAAGATCAGAGTGAGCCCATGGTTTAACAGGAGGTGTGGAAAGACCAAAGCCAAGTGTGCTAGAGTATGGAAAAAGTATGGAAGGCAAAGGTCCCAGGAAAACGGAGCTGAGCCAAAGAGCCAGAAATTAATATGCATGGACAAGGAGAGAAGCCCAGCGGTAATACGAGAATGATATAGCATCAAAAGTCAAATATGACCCAAAGCTGTTTTACAGCCACATGAGAAGGAAAACAACAGTCAAGGACCAGGTGATCAGGCTGAGGAAGGAAGGAGGGAAGCTCACAGGGAGCGACCAGGAAGTATGTGAGGAGCTCAGCTCAAGATTCAGGGAGGTATTCACAGTGGAGACAGAGGCTTCCAGCAAACTGGGAGAGTAGGGTGCACCAGCAAGTGCTGGACACACTGCACACAACCGAGGAAGAGGTGAAGAAACTGCTAGGTTATCTAGATACCTCGAAGGCGGTGGCCTCAGATAACATCTCTTTGTGGATCCTGAGAGAGGGAGCAGATGCACCGTGTGCCACTTACCTTCAAGAAATCTATTGAAACAGAGCAACTGCCTGAGGTGTGGAAGACAACAAACGTAGTCCCAATTTCTAAGAAAGGAGACAGACAAGAAGCACTAAACTACAGACCTGTGTCGCTGACATGTATAGTATGTAAAGTTGTGTAAAAGATCAGGAGAGTGGTGGAGCCTCTAGAAAGGAATGGGCTCATAAATAACATCCAGCATGACTTCAGGGAAGGAAAATCCTGCGTCACAAACTTACTGGAGTTATACGACAAGGTAACAGAAGTAAGACAAGAGAGAGAGAGAGAGAGGGCTGGGGTAGATTGCATATTCTTGAACTGTAAGAAGGCTTTCGATACAATACCACACAAGAGACTGATAGAAAAGCTAGAGGAGCAGGCAGGAATAGCAGAGAAAGTACAGCAATGGATCAGGGAATACCTGACAGGAAGGAAACAACGTGTGTTGGAACGTGATGAGGTGTCAGAGTGGGTGCTTGTGTCGAGTGGGGTTCCACAAAGGTCAGTCCTAGGTCTGGTGCTGTTTCTAGTATATGTGAATAACATGACGGAAGGTATAGATTCAAAGGCGTCTCTGTTTACAGATGATGTGAATCCAATGAGGAGAATACAAGTGGACGAGGATCAGGTAAGCTTACAGGAAGATCTGGACAAGACTGCTATACGGAGTACAGCCTAGGAGGTCAGAAGCTGCAAAATTCACTCAAGGAAAAGGACCTTGGGGTGAGCATCATACCGAGCACATCTCCTGAGGCGCACGTCAACCAAATAACTGCTATAGCATATTGAAACCTGGCAAACCTAAGAATAGCTTTTCAACATCTTAGTAAAGAGTCATTCACGACATTGTACACCGTGTACGTCAGGCCAATATTGGAGTATGCAGTACCAATTTGGAAGCCACATCTGGTCAAACACGTCAAAAAATTAGAGAAAGTGCAAAGGTTTGCAGCAAGACTAGTCCCGGAGCTAACGGGTTTGTCTTACGAGGAGAGGTTAAGGGAACTCAACGTGACGACACTGGAGGACATAAAATAAAGAGAGAAATTGACAAGGTGGATACGGACAGAATGTTCCAGAGATGGGACAGAATGTTCCAGAGATGGGACAGAATGTTCCAGAGATGGGACAGAATGTTCCAGAGATGGGACACAATGTTCCAGAGATGGGACACAGCAACAAGGGGTCACAACTGGAAGTTGAAAACTCAGATGAGTCACAGGGATGTTAGACAGTATTTCTTCAGTCATAGAGTTGTCAGAATCCATACATAGCTTTAAGAACATAAGAACATAAGAAAGGAGGAACAATGCAACAGGCCCACTGGCCCACACTAGGCAGGTCCATGTCAAAACCAACCCACCAACAAAAATATTTGCCCATCCCATCCCCAGCGGTACCCAAGCAACCTTCACAACCCTCAAGCCTTCACAACCCTCCAAGTCCCGCTCAAATCTAAGCCCTCTCTCATAATATTACAGAAGGAAGTAACACTGCAGCAGGCCAACCGGCCCACACTAGGCAGGTCCCCCTCAAACCCTAAACCAATCCCACAAACAAAAACATATTTCCAACCCAACTTCTACTCCATCCATGGAACAAGCTCCGATAATCAGGGCACTACCAAAGAGCGAATTGAAGCACCCGGTCCATCACCAGGGCACTGAAGGAGCCGAAGCACCTGGTCCATCACCAGGGCACTGAAGGAGCCGAAGCACCTGGTCCATCACCAGGGCACTGAAGGAGCCGAAACACCCGGTCCATCACCAGGGCACTGAAGGAGCCGAAGCACCCGGTCCATCACCAGGGCACTGAAGGAGCCGAAGCACCTGGTCCATCACCAGGGCACTGAAGGAGCCGAAGCACCTGGTCCATCACCAGGGCACTGAAGGAGCCGAAGCACCTGGTCCATCACCAGGGCAATATCCATCACCAGGGCAGGTGATGGATATTAAAGCTCATGGAGTAGAGAGAGAGCGAGTGGACCTAGTAGCGACCAGTGAAAAGGCGGGGCCAGAAGCTATGATTCGACCCCTGCAACCACAATTAGGTGATTGCACTCACACACACACACACACACACTATTCTTGGTAACTTTCTAAAGGAAAACAAACACTTTCACTACGAATTATCTCACATCTCCCAGAGAGACACTGCCTGGGAGACACTGCCTGGGAGACACTGCCTGGGAGACACTGCCTGGGAGACACTGCCTGGGAGACACTACCTGGGAGACACTACCTGGGAGACACTGCCTGGGAGACACTACCTGGGAGACACTACCTGGGAAACACTGCCTGGGAGACACTGCCTGGGAGACACTGCCTGGGAGACACTACCTGGGAGACACTACCTGGGAGACACTGCCTGGGAGACACTACCTGGGAGACACTGTCGGGGAAACACTGCCTGGGAGACACTACCTGGGAGACACTACCTGGGAGACACTGCCTGGGAGACACTACCTGGGAGACACTGCCTGGGAAACACTGCCTAGGGGACACTGCCTGGGAGACACTGCCTGGGAAACACTGCCTGGGAAACACTGCCTGGGAAACACTGCCTGGGAGACACTGCCTGGGAAACACTGCCTGGGAGACACTACCTGGGAGACACTACCTGGGAAACACTGCCTGGGAGACACTACCTGAGAGACACTGCCTGGGAGACACTACCTGGGAGACACTGCCTGGGAAACACTGCCTAGGGAACACTGCCTGGGAAACACTGCCTAGGGGACACTGCCTGGGAGACACTGCCTGGGAGACACTGCTTGGGAAACACTGCCTTGGGGACACTGCCTGGGAGACACTGCCTGGGAAACACTGCCTGGGAGACACTGCCTGGGAGACACTGCCTGGGAGACACTGCCTGGGAGACACTGCCTGGGAGACACAGCTGGGGAGAAAGTTGTTCCACTTCCTAAACTAACTCTAAGGCTAAAGAAATATTTCGTAACATCCATGTGACTCATAAATGTTTTAAACTTCCAGCTTTGCCCTCGTGTACCTGATTCCCGCCTTACCCTTTCAATTCCTCTAAGTATTTTGTACGTCGTAATCATGTCACCTCTGTACCTTCTGTCCTCTAGTGTCGTCAGGTTTAGCTCTTCTAGTTTCTTCTCATACTTCATAACCCTCAGTTTGGGGACTAGTTTCCTTGCAAACCTTTGCAATCTTGCCAGTTTATTTGCATGCTTAACCACATGTGGGTTCCATACTGGCGCTGTATACTCCAAGTTGGATCGGACATATGCCGTTAATACCTCCTGGTTGATGTTACTGAAAGTCACCCATAAATTTACCAACCTTACGTTTATTGCAGTGGATATTTGGTTGATGTGTTGTGAGCCGCTGACGAAATAATGGGAAATATGTTCACCCCGAGGTCCTCTCTCAGGAAGGTTTGTCCCCTGATCATCTACACTGTTTGTGGACGTCTTTGCTCTTCTCTAACATTCATAACTTTGCATTTGCTTGTTGTAACATTAATAATGCAACTTGTGATGAGCCGTTTGTAGTTTTGCCAGGTCTGTTCCTTATTAGTTTCACATCTTCTGCAAATAGAGACACATCTGACTTGATTTACTGTCATGTCCTTCACATACACAAGAAGTACTTGGTCCAAGTAGTGACCCTTGTGGAACCCCACTCATCACACTCGCCCATTCCGACATCTCCTCCCTGACAGTAACTCTTTGCTTCCTTCTTGTTAAATATTAATTGATCCAATGTAGTTCCTGTCTGCTCCTCTAACTTTTGTGCCAGTCTCTTGTGAGGTACTGTATCGAACACCTTCTTGCAGTCCTGAAATACACAGTCAACCCATCCCTCTCTTTCCTGCCTAACTTTGTTACTTTATCATAGAACTCAAGCAGACCTGTGAGACAGGATTTACCATCTCGAAAAACATACTTCTGATAATCTTCTCCATAACCTTACATACTATGCATGTTATTGACACTAGTCTGTAATTCACTGCCACTTATCTGCCTCGTTTTCTTTAAATATTGGGACAACATTCGCTGTTTTCCAGACCTCTCGCAGCTGGAATGTTTCAATCTATTTGTTGAAGATCACTGCAAGTGGTTCACACAGTCTGCTTCCTCTCTCAGAACCCAGGGAGAGACACTGCCTGGTCTCACTGCCTCCGAAGTATCAAGTTTACTCAGTATTATCTACACCTTTCCTCCTGTTGTTTGTATTGTGTCCAGTACACATTAGTGCACTCTCTCTTTTAAACTCTGGCAATTTCCTTATTCCAATGAGAATACTTCCCTAACTTTTTTGTTCAGCTCCTCACAGACTTCCTGGTCATTCCTAATGAGCTCCCCTCCTTCCTTCTTCAGTCTTAATACCTGCTTCTTCGCACTTGTCTTCCTTCTAATGTGGCTGTACATCAACTTGGGTTCAGATTTGGCTTGTGATGCTATGTGGTTCTCAGATTGTCATGTGTGTGTGTGTGCACACACGTTCATGAATGATCATCTTACCTATACGTGTTGCAGGGGTAGAGCCTCAGCATCTGGCCCTCCCTCTTTCACATCTATTCTTAAAGCTGTGTATAGATTCTGACTCTAACACTTCGTTGTCTATATCATTGCACTTCCTGGCCACTCTGAAGTTGAATAAATACTCCCTAACATCGCTGTGGCTCATCTGTGTTTTCAACGTCCAATTGTACTTTTGTGTACCTGTTTCCTGCCTCTCAATTAGCATATGAATGTCCAACTTAGCACTTCCCTTGAGTATTGTGAATGTCGTTATCATATCAACCCTGGTACCTTAGTAATGGGACAAGTCTTGTTGCAAACCTCTGCACTTTTTCCAATTTATTGACATTCTTGATCAGATGAGGGCTCTTGCTAGTGTTGTATAATACAAGATGAGCCTCACATACATCGTATGTAGTCAGTGACTGTTTGTTGAGGTTTCTGAAAGCTTCTCTTAGAGTTGCAAGACAAGCGTTTGTTGCAGAGGTTATCTGGTTGATGTGCGCCTCAGGTGATATCTTTGGTGCTGTGTTCACCTCGACACTAAACTATGGTTTCTGGTGATAGCTCATAGACTTGACCGCCCCTTGTTCCTCAGAGGTTTGCAGTCGATGTCACTCTCATCCCCAGATTCTGTACTCCGTTTCTGGTCTTTTTTACCCTTTCTAAACCCCTCCCCTCCTCTAATCCTCTCCTCATTTTCCTCATCTAATCTTCTCCCCCATTTTTACGCCATCCCTCTTCTCATTCTCCTTCCCCCTTCAGTCATACCCTTCCCTTCACTAGCCTCCACCTCCTCTCAATACATCTTCCTCCCTCCCTCCCTCCTCCCTCCCCTCCCTCCCTCCCCTCCCCACCCTCCCCTCCCCTCCCTCCTCCCCTCCCATCCCTCCCTCCCTCCCCCCCCTCCTCCCCTCTCGCCCTTCACAGAAAGTAAAAGTGTATCACAGATCAGCAAGCCAGTTCCTGCTTTTGTTATTGTCTCATCCCCCACTACAGTGATTCCCACCCACTACAGTCATTCCCCACCCACTACAGTCATTCCCCCACCCACTACAGTCATTCCCCACCCACTACAGTCATTCCCCACCCACTACAGTCATTCCCCACCCACTACAGTCATTCCCCCACCCACTACAGTCATTCCCCACCCACTACAGTCATTCCCCACCCACTACAGCTATTCCTCACCCACTACAGCTATTCCCCACCCACTACAGCTATTCCCCACCCACTACAGCTATTCCCCACCCACTACAGCTATTCCCCCACCCACTACAGCTATTCCCCCACCCACTACAGCTATTCCCCCACCCACTACAGCTATTCGCCCACCCACTGCAGCGATTTCCCCAATCACTACAGCTATTCCTCCACCCACTACAGTGATTCCCCACCCCTACAGCTATTCCTTCACCCACTACAGCGATTCCCCCAATCACTACAGCTATTCCTCCACCCACTAGTGATTCCCCCACCCACTACAGTGATTCCCCACCCACTACAATGATTCCCCACCCATTACAGTTATTCCCCACTCACTAAAATAATTCCCTCACCCACTACAGTAATTCCCCTACCCACTACAGTGATTCCCCCACCCACTACAATAGTTCACCCACCCACTACAGTGATCCCACACCCACTACAATGATTCCCCCACCCACTACAATGATTCATCCACCGACTACAATAATTCACCCACCCAATACAATGATTCTCCACCCACTACAAATATCCCCACCCACTATAATAATTCCTACACCAACTACAACTATTTCCCACCCACTACAATTATTCCTCCACCCACTATAATAATTCCCCCACAATACAATGATTTCCCACGTTCTTCATTAATTTGCCCACCTATTACAATAATTCCCTACTCACTACAACGATTCCTCCACCCACTACAATGATTACCCCGCCCACTACAATGATTCTCTAAACACTACAACGATTCCCCCACCCACTACAATTATTCCCCCACTCACAATAACGATTCCCCACCCACTACAATCATTCCTCCACCCTCAACAACGATTTCCCCACCCACTATAATGATTCCCCACCCACAACAACGATTTCCCAACCAATACAACGATTCCCCACCTATAATGAGGGTGCGTCTGGAGTCTACCTGGAGCACTTGAGGTCTACCTGGAGCACCTGGGGTCTACCTGGAGGGTGTTCGGGGGTCCGCGCCCCCACGACCCGGTCCAGGACCAGACTTGTCAAATGTACGGAGCTTTTCTTGATTCTGTGAGACAGCTGGAGAACGCCTCGTCTGGTCGACTTCAAACTCTTAGTGTTGATGTGATTTCTTCTCATGGGAAACATCGTCTTGCGTCTAAGTTACATAAGAACATAAGAATGGAGGAACACTGCAGAAGGCTTACTGGCCCATACAAGGCAAGTTCTTATCAAAAGCATCGCTACCCAAAGCTACCCAAGAATTTACTCCCGTACTCACGACACCAATCAAACCCAGCCCCTCCCACTCACATATTTGTCCAATCTCTTTTTAAAGCCACCCAAGGTCCTAGCCTCTATCACCCTACACGGAAGACTGTTCCACGCATCCACAACTCTGTTTGAAAACAAGTACTTATCTATGTCCTTTCTAAATCTAAATTTATCTAACTTAAATCCGTTATTTTTCCTTCTTACCTGATTCGATATCCTCAGTATTTTATTAATATCACCTTTGTTTATGCCCATCATCCACTTGTACACCTCGATGATATCTCCTCTCATTCTACGTCTCTCCAGAGAGTGATGCTCAACTTAAGAACATAAGAAAAGAGGAACACTGCAGCAGGCCGGTTGGCCCATACTAGGCAGGTCCTTCACAATCCATCCCACTAACAGAATATTTGCTCAACCCAATTTTCAATGCTAGTTAATGGTTCACAGAGTTCCATTTTGCATTTCTTAAGAACCCTTGCAAAAAGTTCATCATCATCCTGTGTGAAAACCGAGAGAAAATAATTATTAAAAATAGAGCACATATCATTCTCCTTGTCAGTAAGATGCTTAGAGTTATTTTTAAGGGGACCTATCTTATCTCTAACTTTTATTCTATAAACTTGGAAAAAACTTTTGGGGTTAGTTTTTGAATCCCTAGCAACTTTAATTTCATAGTCCCGTTTAGCTTTTCTTATCCCCTTTTTAACGTCCCTCTTAATGTCAGTATACTGATTTATAAGATGACCCTCACCTCTATTTATGCGCCTATAAATTCCTTTCTTCTGCCCTAAAAGATATGTGAGCCTATTATTCATCCATTTTGGGTCATTTCTACTTGATCTAATTTCTTTATATGGGATAAATGTTCTTTGGGCAGCCTGTATAGTGTTCAGAAAGCTGTCATATTGATAGCTCTCTTCGTTACCCCAGTCCACAGATGATAAGTGTTCTCTAAGCCCATTGTAATCTGCTAAGCGAAAATCTGGGACTGTTACTAAGTTATCCCTACTATCATACATCCATTCAATGTTAAAGGTAATTGATTTGTGGTCGCTTGTGCCGAGTTCCTCTGTAATTTCTAAATTATTAACAAGGGTTTCTTTGTTTGCCAGAACCAAGTCAAGTAG
Source organism: Cherax destructor (assembly GCA_009830355.1). NCBI lineage: Eukaryota > Metazoa > Arthropoda > Malacostraca > Decapoda > Parastacidae > Cherax > Cherax destructor. The sequence continues at coordinate 10,184 of WNWK01026155.1, forward strand.
GTTATTTTCCCTTGTAGGTTCTGTCACAAACTGCTTCAAAAAACAATCCTGAACTACTTCTAAAAAGTTGTTAGATTCTAAATTCCCTGTCAAGAAATTCCAGTCAATTTGACTAAAGTTAAAGTCCCCTAGAATTATTACGTTATCGTGCCTTGTGGCCTTAACAATTTCCACCCAAAGTAGTCTCCCTTGTTCCCTATCGAAGTTTGGAGGACGATATATCACGCCTAAAATCAATTTTTTACACCCCTCTGAAAATTCTATCCAGACAGACTCTGTATGTATTATTTCAGAGTTTATACCCGTTTTTATGGAACAATTTAAATGATCACGGACATAGAGTGCCACCCCATCCCCCTTCCCGATACTTCTGTCTACTTGGAACAATTTAAAACCCTGAATGTGACATTCAGCAGGCAAGTCCAGATTTTTCATATTAAACCATGTCTCAGTTATTGCAAAAACATCAATATTACCCGTACTTGCAACTAATCTCAACTCGTCCATCTTATTCCTAGCACTACGACTATTGGTGAATAAATATTTAAAGACCCTTCTTCTTACCTTCCTGTCATTTCTGTTTTTCCACTATACCTATTACTGCTTGTCACCTAGTGTCACTAGCTTCCATATCCACCTTATTCTGCCTATTACTAGTTCCCTAGAACTTATAATATTACTACACTGGGACTTCACTGTTTTTCCCCCAAAACCCATACCACTAACTATTTCTAGTTTAAAGCCCTAACAGCTCCCTCCACTGCAGTTGCCAGTGCCCCCACCCCAGACCTGGATAAGTGAACCCCATCCTGGCATACATGTCATTTCTGCCATAGAAGAGGTCCCAGTTGTCAATGAATGTTTCTGCATTTTCCTTACAGTGTTTGTCCAGCCAGCAATTGACACCAATTGCCCTGGACAACCATTCATTTCCAACTCTTCTCCTTGACAAAATACCACATATGACAGGGTTCCCACCCTTCTTCCTAATTATGTCTACTGCTGACCTATAGCTGCTAGTTAGGTCTTCACTCATTGCCTCCAGCACTGAGACAGATTATAGGATTGCTCCCATTACCTCTCATGAAGTCTTCAAGGCTCTAAGTCTATCTTCATACGGGAGATTCCTTATACAGTAAATCATTTTAGTCATTCTTCTCTGTATGTTCTCCAGTGAGTCTATATCCATCCTGTAGTAAGGAGACCAACACTGAGCGACATAATCTAAGTGAGGCCTCACTAGTGATGTATAGAGCTGTAAAATAACTTTTGGACTTCTGTTACTTATACTTTTTGAAATCAATCCCAGTAATCTGTTAGCTTTATTACGCACACCTAGGCACTGTTGTCTTGGCTTTACATTTCTGCTCACCACGACTCTCAAGTCTTGTTCACATCGTGTATGATCAAGCTCTACTTCACCTAGTTAACGTATTATTTGTGTCAGTTTTGTTTAGTTATCTTAGGTTAATATTTAGTTATTATTAACACATCGGCCGTCTCCCACCAAGGCAGGGTGGCCCGAAAAAGAAAAGCTTCACCATCATTCACTCCATCACTGTCTTGCTAGATGCGGCTTACACTACAGTTATAAACTGCAACATTAACACCCCTCCTTCAGAGTGCCGGCACTGTACTTAAGAACATAAGAAAGGAGGAACACTGCAGCAGGCCTGTTAGCCCATACTAGGCAGGTCCTTCACAATCCATCCCACTAACAGAATATTTGCTCAACCCAATTTTCAATGCTATCCAAGAAATAAGCTTTGATAATTCTATTTACTCATGTGCAATTCCCACTCAAATCCAACCCCTCTCACTCATGAATTTATCCAACCTAAATTTAAAACTACCCAAGGTCCTAGCTTCAATAACCCTACTAGGCAGACTGTTCCACTCATCAACTACCCTATTTCCAAACCAATACTTTCCTATATCCTTTCTAAATCTAAACTTATCTAACTTGAATCCATTATTGCGGGTTCTCTCTTGGAGAGATATCCTCAAGACCTTATTTATATCTCCTTTGTTAATACCCATTTTCCACTTATATACCTCGATCATGTCTCCCCTCATTCTTCGTCTTACAAGTGAATGTAATTTAAGGGTCTTCAATCTTTCTTCATACGGAAGATTTCTAATGATATGTATTAATTTAGTCATTCTACGCTGAATGTTTTCTAATGAATTTATATCCATTCTGTAATATGGAGACCAGAACTGAGTTGCGCAATCTAGGTGAGGCCTTACTAATGATGTATAAAGCTTCCCATCTCCAGTCCGGCCTGCCGGTTTCCATGACTTCCTTCATTATTGTTACCTTGCTCACACTCCAACAGCACGTCAAGTATAAAAACCATTTGTCTCCATTCGCTCCTATCTAACACGCTCACGCATGCTTGCTGGAAGTCCAAGCCCCTCGCACACAAAACCTTTACCCCCTCCCTCCAACCTTTCCAAGGCCGACCCCTACCCCGCCTTCCCTCCACTACAGATTTATACACTCTCAAAGTCATTTTATTTCGTTCCATTCTCTCTACATGTCCAAACCACCTAAGCCCTCTGGATAATAGTTTTGGTAATCCCACACCTCCTCCTAATTACCAAACTACGAATTCTCTGCATTATATTCACACCACACACTGCTCTCAGACATGACATCTCCACTGCCTCCAGCCTTCTCCTCGTTGCATCATTCATCACCCATGCTTCACACCCTTTAAGAGTGTTGGTATAACTATACTCTCATACATTTCCCTCTTTGCTTCCACGGACAAAGTTCTTTGTGGCTTTATTTAGTTATGTTAGGTAAAGTTTGTGGCTGTATTTAGTTATCTTATGCTAAATAAGTTAGTGGTTGACTTTATTTAGTTATCTTAGGCATAATTATCTTAATATTCTTTGTCATGTCTTAACCAGTGTTAAATATCTTTGATGTCACCTACTTGTTTGCTTACTTATATTATTACTTATAACTCTTACTTAGAGAATAAAGTTTGGATTGATTTTGAAATGTGTAAATCCCAATTTTTTTTTTTATATGGAAAAAAATTGTTAGTTTGCATGTGATAACTTGTGATGTTTGCTACTCTTTCTGTATGTCTCTGATGTTACATGGTTTATGCGACGTTCTGGTGACATGCTTGGTGTTATATTCACCCCCAGGTCCTTCTCACTCCCTTATATTTGCAGCTTCTTTCTGCCCATGCTGTACTCTGTGTCCGGTCTTCCTTCTGGTGCAAAACATATGATCTTGCATTTTGTTGGATTGAACTCGAGAAGCCACTTGTTTGACCACATCTACAGTCTGTTGAGTTCAGCCTGGAGTGTATCTCTTTCTTCTGTTGTTATTCTTCTCAGTAGTTTTGCATCATCAGTAAACAGTGATGCATAGGATTCAGTCCCCTGTGGTAGGTCATTCACGTATATTATGAACAATAGTGGTCCTACCACTGATCCTTGAGGAACCCCACTCGTTACTTCTGCCTTCTTAACTCGAGTCACTACAACACTGCCTTTTATGTCTGCTTGTTCTTCTAATTTCTGTATTAATCTCTGGTGTGGTACTGTATCAGATGTTTTTCTATAAAGAAAATAAATGGTATAAAATACCGACACAATGGAAAAATAAACACATAAGCAGTATAATGTGATCCTTTATTGACAACGTTTCGCCCACGCAGTGGGCTTTATCGAGTCACAAACAGATCTACCTGGATAAAACATACATGAGTATTTATAGGATTTAGTCAGGTGGAGAATGCTGGGTCAGGTGGAGAATGCTGGGTCAGGTGGAGAATGCTGGGTCAGGTGGAGAATGCTGGGTCAGGTGGAGAATGCTGGGTCAGGTGGAGAATGCTGGGTCAGGTGGAGAATGCTGGGTCAGGTGGAGAATGCTGGGTCAGGTGGAGAATGCTGGGTCAGGTGGAGAATGCTGGGTCAGGTGGAGAATGCTGCATGTAACAATCTTCAGAGTAGGGTGATAGAGTCTTAAACCTTGGGAAGCTTTAAAAAGAGATTGGACAAGTATATGGGTAGACCTTCTGCAGTGTTCCATTCTTAAGTTCTATGTGGGATAGCAATGAAGAAGATTCTTGGCAATAGGTTCAGCTATGTTGTAGAAGCCGTTGTTCTGGTTGAAGACTGTCACATGCAGCATTCTCCACCTGACCCAGCGTTCTCCACCTGACCCAGCATTCTCCACCTGACCCAGCATTCTCCACCTGACCCAGCATTCTCCACCTGACCCAGCATTCTCCACCTGACCCAGCATTCTCCACCTGACCCAGCATTCTCCACCTGACCCAGCATTCTCTACCTGACCCAGCATTCTCCACCTGACCCAGCATTCTCCACCTGACCCAGCATTCTCCACCTGACCCAGCATTCTCCACCTGACCCAGCATTCTCCACCTGACTCAGCATTCTCCACCTGACTAAATCCTATAAATACTCATGTATGTTTTATCCAGGTAGATCTGTCTGTGACTCGATAAAGACCACTGTGTGGGCGAAACGTTGTCAATAAAGGATCACATTATACTGCTTATGTGTTTATTTTTCCAAGAAATGCAGTCCACCCAACATTGTCTCTCTTGTTATATTACTGTGACTGTTGCATAATTCCAACACATTAGGAGCCCCGGTGGCCTGGTGGCTAAAGCTCTCGCTTCGCACACGAAGGGCCCGGGTTCGATTCCCGGTGGGGTGGAAACATTTCGACGTGTTTCCTTACACCTGTTGTCCTGTTCACCTAGCAGCAAGTAGGTACCTGGGTGTTAGTCGACTGGTGTGGGTCGCATCCTGGGGGACAGATTGAGGACCCCAATGGAAATAAGACAGACAGTCCTCGATGACGCACTGACTTTCTTGGGTTATCCTGGGTGGCTAACCCTCCGGGGTTAAAAAGCCGAAGAAATCTTATCTTATCATTCCTAAGAGAGGGTTTTCATTATTACATCAATGTTGTTCCGTAAAGAATCTTCTCTCCAAGTGTCCCAGTATTCTCTTCCTTACTCTCTTCTCCCAAACAGGACTCGCGAAATAATAATAACACGACTGCAAGCAAACCAGGGTACTGGTGGGGTTAGAACTCATGGCGGGTGAGTGGTAAAACTCCAGGCCAGTGCGTTAACCACTGGACCAGCTGGCTACAATAAGATTCATCCAACTAGGTATATTTATACACCATAGGAAGGTTAGCATGGGTCCCCCTGGGGTCCAGTGGTTAACGCACTGGCCTGGAGTTATACGACTCACTTGCCATGAGTTCTAACCCCACCAGTAACGTGGTTTCTTCTCCAGAACTTTTGACAGTATACATGGTATGTTCAGTGCCTTTTGTCTGTGTTCTCGTTCATATATGAGGACGACATTTGCCACTATGTTATGTTTCAGCAGTCGTGCTGACTGGAGAGGCTGCCTCAATACCTTGTTACTGTGGGACGACATTTGCCACTATGTTATGTTGCAGCAGTCGTGCTGACTGGAGAGGCTGCCTCAATACCTTGTTACTGTGGGACGACATTTGCCACTATGTTATGTTGCAGCAGTCGTGCTGACTGGAGAGGCTGCCTCAATACCTTGTTACTGGGGGACGACATTTGCCACTATGTTATGTTGCAGCAGTCGTGCTGACTGGAGAGGCTGCCTCAATACCTTGTTACTGGGGACGACATTTGCCACTATGTTATGTTGCAGCAGTCGTGCTGACTGGAGAGGCTGCCTCAATACCTTGTTACTGGGGACGACATTTGCCACTATGTTATGTTGCAGCAGTCGTTCTGACTGGAGAGGCTGCCTCAATACCTTGTTACTGGGGGACGACATTTGCCACTATGTTATGTTGCAGCAGTCGTGCTGACTGGAGAGGCTGCCTCAATACCTTGTTACTGGGTCACCTGTGTTGCTCACTACCCGGCTTGATATCTTACCTTGTTCTTATGTCTAGTTCCAGTACCTTTTGTGTGTGGACGGTGACGACAGCCTGGCGGCGGGGACGGCTGCCGGGCGGCGGGAACGGCTGCCGGGCGGCGGGGACGGCTGCCGGGCGGCGGGGACGGCTGCCGGGCGGTGGGGACGGCTGCTGGACGGCGGGAACGGCTGCCAGGCGGCGGGGACGGCTGCTGGGCGGCGGGGACGGCTGCCGGGCGGCGGGGACGGCTGCCGGGCGGTGGGGACGGCTGCCAGGCGGCGGGGACGGCTGCTGGGCGGCGGGGACGGCTGCCGGGCGGCGGGGACGGCTGCCGGGCGGCGGGGACGGCTGCTGGGCGGCGGGGACGGCTGCCGGGCGGCGGGGATGGCTGCCGGGCGGTGGGGACGGCTGCTGGGCGGCGGGAACGGCTGCTGGGCGGCGGGGACGGCTGCCAGGCGGCGGGGACGCCACGCTCAGTGGCCGAAAGTAAAAGTTGTCGGCTGGTGGTAAATGTTGTCCAGGTTCAACTTTTACCACTGGCGCCAACACTATCTCTCTCTCTCTCTCTCTCCTCATTCTCTCTCTCCTCATTCTCTCGCTCTCTCCTCATTCTCTCTCATTCTCTCTCTTCATTCTCTCTCTCCTCATTCTCTTTCACTCTCTTTCTTTACACAGGGTTTTGCATGGTTAGGTTAAGAGTTCCTATCTTTATTTACACGCTAAGAGCTGTTACCTATCTCAACTCATTTGAAAGTATTTTTATTATTATAATACATACAAACAGGGAACAGGATGAAGTTGAAACCATCTATGGGCCAGCGATTTCATTTGATCAACTGACTTTATTTCATCATTGGTATTATGTTGTTTAAACATGTTCCAGACTCGAGTCATCCTAGAAATAGATGATCTCAGATGCACTGATGTTCTTGAGAAGGGTACAGCTAGAGTGTAGTTGCTATTGGCTGCCCGTCTTGTGGCGTAGAAGGTGTCTTCCCGATGACCACGAAGTGGAGCCAGGTGTGCTATCTTGACAAGGCCACCCACATCCCTTAGGTGTTGAAGGCTCTGCTGAAGTGACAAATCTGTCCAGGCGAGAGATGAGTCGTCTTACTCTGTTCACTATTCTCTCAAGATTTAAATATTTCCACGTTTTTAAACTTAGAGAAGTAGATGTATCTATATCTGCATTCATTTATTCATTCTACAGATGCTAGTGTGACTTTAGAGATGTTATAGAGACAACGAAGTACTGGCTGCTGGTAGAATGACGAATGTTAGTGTAGCCAGCTGGCCCCAGTGGCTCACTGGAGTTCTGTGACTCACTCGCCATGAGTTCTAGCCCCACCTGTACCCTGGTTTGTATTATTACGATTTCATGAGTCAATTGCAAAGAATTATAGACCGATATTACTAACGTCCTACGTCATAAGAATCTTTGAAAGGATTCTAAGAAACAAGATGGCCACCCACCTGGACACCATCATTTGCACAACCCAGGGCAGTATGGGTTTAGAGCAGGTCGATCCTGCCTCTCACTACTGGACCACCATGAAATGGTCTTGGATGTACTGGACGACAAACAGAATGCAGATGTAGTATACACAGACTTTGCAAAAGCCTTTGACAAGTGTGACCATGGTGTAAAAACACACAAAATGTGTGATAAAGGAATAACAGGAAAAGTTGGTAGATGGATCTATAATTTCCTAACAAATAGAACACAAAGAGTAATAGCAAGCAGAGTAAAGTCAGAGGCGGCTACAGTGAAAAGCTCTGTTCCACAAGGCCCAGTACTCCCTCCCTATCTTTTCTTCGTCCTCATATCTGACATAGACAGAGATGTAAGCTACAACACCGTGTCCTCCTTTGCAGATAATACCAGAATTTGCATGACAAGTGTCGTGCATCGAGGACACAGCAAAGCTCCAGGCGGACATTAAACAAATATTTAAATGGGCCTCACAAAACAATATAAAGTTCAATGAAGAAAATTTCAGTTACTTCGCTATGGAAAACTCGAGGAAATAAAAACTGGGCCGGAGTATAAAACAAATTCCACCCACAAATAGACCGAAAAACTAAAGTAAAGAACCTGGGAGTGATAATGTCAGAGAATCTCACTTTAATAGATCATAACAATGTATCTACCACATCTGCTAGGAAAATGATAGGGACGCCAAGCCCATGATGATTCTCTTCAAATCGCTTGTTCTCTCTAGGCTGGAATATTGTTGTGCACTAACTGCCACTTTCAAGGCAGGCAAATTTGCAGACCTGGAGAATATACAGAGAACTTTTACTGTACGTATAAGTACAATAAAACACCTGTACTCCCTTGAACACAGGCGAGAAAGATAAATGATAAAATACACTTGGAAAATCCTAGAGGGACTAGTCTCAGATCTGCACACGAGAATCACTCCCTACGAAAGCAAAAGACTCGGCAGACGATGCAACATCTCAATGACAAGCAGGGGTGCTAAGATACAACACAATAAGTGCCAGGGGCCCAAGACTGTACAAATTCCTCCCAGCATACATAAGGGGGATTACTAATAGACCCTAGCTGTCTTCAAGAAGGCGCTGGACAGGCACCTTAAGTCAGTACCTGACCAGCCAGACTGTGGTTCGTACGTTGGTTTACGTGCGGCCAGCAGTAACTGCCTGGTTGATCAGGCCCTGATCCACCACAAAGCCTGGTCACGGACCGAGCCGCGGGGGCGTTGACCCCCGAAACCCCCTCCAGGTATACTCCAGGCACGATACTTATCATGGCTGTGCGTCTTCATGTCTAATAGCCGACTTGTACCTCTACACCACTATTTTATTCTATTGAGGAAAACTGGATACATCAGCAGTGTGCTGCTACATTATTCTATGTGATAGTGACTCAGCGGAAGGAAAGCTGATTGTGAATAAATAGAACACTGGACGGGACTCGAACCGCGGCCGTGACATGTAGCAGAACCAACACTGTACTACAGAACCACGGAGCCTATAACAAGCACAACTGTGACTTGTTTGTATCACTGGCACTAACTGTGGCACTACTGTTTACTTCGACAGTGTCACCAACATTACCACCACAAACAACAGTGTCACCAACATTACCACCACAAACAACAGTGTCACCAACATTACCACCACAAACAACAGTGTCACCAACATTACCACCACAAACAACAGTGCCACGTTGTCTTTGGTTAAAGATGACTTGCTGCAGTATTTACTAAAGTCTCCACAGTACAAGGCATCAGTCCCCAGCTCTGGTAAAGTCTCCACAGTACAAGACATCAGTCCCCAGCTCTGGTAAATTCTCCACAGTACAAGACATCAGTCTCCAGCTCTGGTAAATTCTCCACAGTACAAGACATCAGTCTCCAGCTCTGGTAAAGTCTCCACAGTACAAGACATCAGTCCCCAGCTCTGGTAAAGTCTCCACATTACAAGACATCAGTCCCCAGCTCGGGTAAAGTCTCCACAGTACAAGACATCAGTCCCCAGCTCTGGTAAAGTCTCCACAGTACAAGACATCAGTCCCCAGCTCGGTAAAGTCTCCACAGTACAAGACATCAGTCCCCAGCTCGGTAAAGTCTCCACAGTACAAGACATCAGTCCCCAGCTCGGGTAAAGTCTCCACAGTACAAGACATCAGTCCCCAGCTCTGGTAAAGTCTCCACAGTACAAGACATCAGTCCCCAGCTCGGGTAAAGTCTCCACAGTACAAGACATCAGTCCCCAGCTCTGGTAAAGTCTCCACAGTACAAGACATCAGTCCCCAGCTCTGGTAAAGTCTCCACAGTACAAGACATCAGTCCCCAGCCTCGGTAAAGTCTCCACAGTACAAGACATCAGTCCCCAGCTCGGTAAAGTCTCCACAGTACAAGACATCAGTCCCCAGCTCTGGTAAAGTCTCCACAGTACAAGACATCAGTCCCAGCTCTGGTAAAGTCTCCACAGTACAAGACATCAGTCTCCAGCTCTGGTAAAGTCTCCACAGTACAAGACATCAGTCCCCAGCGCTGGTTTAGTCTCCACAGTACAAGACATCAGTCCCCAGCTCTGGTAAAGTCTCCACAGTACAAGGCATCAGTCCCCAGCTCTGGTAAAGTCTCCACAGTACAAGACATCAGTCTCCAGCTCTGGTAAAGTCTCCACAGTACAAGACATCAGTCCCCAGCGCTGGTTTAGTCTCCACAGTACAAGACATCAGTCCCCAGCTCTGGTAAAGTCTCCACAGTACAAGACATCAGTCCCCAGCTCTGGTAAAGTCTCCACAGTACAAGATATCAGTCCCCAGCTCTGGTAAAGTCTCCACAGTACAAGACATCAGTCCCCAGCTCTGGTAAAGTCTCCACAGTACAAGACATCAGTCCCCAGCTCTGGTAAAGTCTCCACAGTACAAGATATCAGTCCCCAGCTCTGGTAAAGTCTCCACAGTACAAGACATCAGTCCCCAGCGCTGGTTTAGTCTCCACAGTACAAGACATCAGTCCCCAGCGCTGGTTTAGTCTCCACAGTACAAGACATCAGTCCCCAGCTCTGGTAAAGTCTCCACAGTACAAGACATCAGTCCCCAGCGCTGGTTTAGTCTCCACAGTACAAGATATCAGTCCCCAGCTCTGGTAAAGTCTCCACAGTACAAGATATCAGTCCCCAGCTCTGGTAAAGTCTCCACATTACAAGACATCAGTCCCTAGCGCTGGTTTAGTCTCCACAGTACAAGAAAATCAGTCCCCAGCGCTGGTGGGTCAGTGGTCACAGTCCCTGAGCTGCTTTGGGAATTAGTGTGAAGTGTTACAATTATGGCTAGCTGCTGCAGTGAGGTGTATAAATGGAAAACAGGAATAAATAAAGGGGATGTAAATAGCGTGCTAAAAATATCTAGTATTGACAGGACTCGAAGCAATGGCTTTAAGTTGGATAAATTCAGATTCAGGAAGGATATAGGAAAGCATTGGTTTGGTAATAGAGTTGTCGATGAGTGGAAAAAACTCCTGAGTACCGTTATAGAGGCTAAAACGTTGTGTAGTTTTAAAAATAGGCTAGATAAATATTTGAGTGGGTGCGGGTGGGTGTGAGTTGGTCCTGACTAGCTTGTGCTACTAGGTCAGATGCCGTGCTCCTTCCTTAAGTGAATGTAACCTGACCTGGCTGGGTCGGGGCATTGGCTTAAGCCGGTGGGAGACTTGGACCTGTCTCGCATGGGCCAGTAGGCCTGCTGCAGTGTTCCTTCTTTCTTATGTTCTCATGTTCTTCTTATGTAAAGTCTCCACAGTACAAGACATCAGTCCCCAGCCAGCTACACACACTGTACATGGTACACTATCAGTGTAACACTGTTACTGTACCTGCACACTGTACATGGTACACTATCAGTGTAACACTGTTACTGTACCTGCACACTGTACATGGTACACTATCAGTGTAACACTGTTACTGTACCTGCACACTGTACATGGTACACTATCAGTGTAACACTGTTACTGTTCCTGCACACTGTACATGGTACACTATCAGTGTAACACTGTTACTGTACCTGCACACTGTACATGGTACACTATCAGTGTAACACTGTTACTGTACCTGCACACTGTACATGGTACACTATCAGTGTAACACTGTTACTGTACCTGCACACTGTACATGGTACACCCTCAGTGTAACACTGCTACTGTACCTGCACACTGTACATGGTACACCTCAGTGTAACACTGCTACTGTACCTGCACACTGTACATGGTACACCCTCAGTGTAACACTGCTACTGTACCTGCACACTGTACATGGTACACCCTCAGTGTAACACTGCTACTGTACCTGCACACTGTACATGGTACACCCTCAGTGTAACACTGCTACTGTACCTGCACACTGTACATGGTACACCCTCAGTGTAACACTGCTACTGTACCTGCACACTGTACATGGTACACCCTCAGTGTAACACTGCTACTGTACCTGCACACTGTACATGGTACACCCTCAGTGTAACACTGCTACTGTACCTGCACACTGTACATGGTACACCCTCAGTGTAACACTGCTACTGTACCTGCACAATGTACATGGTCACCCTCAGTGTAACACTGCTACTGTACCTGCACAATGTACATGGTACACCCTCAGTGTAACACTGCTACTGTACCTGCACAATGTATATGGTACACCCTCAGTGTAACACTGCTACTGTACCTGCACAATGTACATGGTACACCCTCAGTGTAACACTGCTACTGTACCTGCACAATGTACATGGTACACCCACAGTGTAACACTGCTACTGTACCTGCACAATGTACATGGTACACCCTCAGTGTAACACTGCTACTGTACCTGCACAATGTACATGGTACACCCTCAGTGTAACACTGCTACTGTACCTGCACAATGTACATGGTACACCTCAGTGTAACACTGCTACTGTACCTGCACAATGTACATGGTACACCCTCAGTGTAACACTGCTACTGTAATTGCACACTGTACATGGTACACCCTCAGTGTAACACTGCTACTGTACCTGCACAATGTACATGGTACACCCTCAGTGTAACACTGCTACTGTACTGCACAATGTACATGGTACACCCTCAGTGTAACACTGCTACTGTACCTGCACAATGTACATGGTACACCCTCAGTGTAACACTGCTACTGTACCTGCACAATGTACATGGTACACCTCAGTGTAACACTGCTACTGTACCTGCACAATGTACATGGTACACCCTCAGTGTAACACTGCTACTGTACCTGCACAATGTACATGGTACACCCTCAGTGTAACACTGCTACTGTACCTGCACAATGTACATGGTACACCCTCAGTGTAACACTGCTACTGTACCTGCACAATGTACATGGTACACCCTCAGTGTAACACTGCTACTGTACCTGCACAATGTACATGGTACACCCTCAGTGTAACACTGCTACTGTACCTGCACAATGTACATGGTACAGATAAATGGTTCAGAGAACCGACAAGTTATAAATTAGACACATGTGCAACACTTGGGTATCTTTATTGAGGAAACGTTTCGCCACACAGTGGCTTCATCAGTCCTATACAAAGTAGAATAGTGAAGATCAACATTCCTGTCCTGTATAACCCCTGTGGTTTAGCGCTTCTATTTGATTATAATAATAACATTCCTGTCAGACACACCAACATCTTGGGGTCTTAATACTGGGAATTCTTCACCTGGATTTGTCCAGCTTGATATCGTCTACGACTACTTCACCTCACCTGTCTACAGTCTGTAAGTCACGTCTTCACGTGTATGCTGTATTCTTTTCAAGATTGATGGACTGATTACCTCGATTCCAGGCTGAGGGACTGATTACCTCATAATCAGTCCTGCACAGTGCCTTCGTGTGCTGCACATCCCTCATCTGATGCCAGTATATAAGCGCTAATCTTCTTGCCTGTGCTTCAGATTCTTTGAGACTCGTACTCATCACCAACTCCAAGGTTGAGGGACTGATTACCTCATCTTTTGTATATAATTATAAAGTATTCATATTATGTCCTTGAGTTTGTATTGATAAAGTCACTGGAGGACGAAACGTCTGCAAATAAAGATTCCCAGATGTTGCACATGTGTTCATTATGTTTCGCACTGACTTCGCAGTTGGTCGGGAAAAAATCTAGGTGCTAACGGAGGAATCGTACCTATAAAAACATATTGCAGCCCATTTTTTTTTAATATATGAGAAGAGCAGGTTGTCCACTGTAATTGTCAACTTTGGCATTTACCAGAAAATTGGTGGCTATTAACCGGAAAAGCATTCCACACATTCTTCGCGATACGACTCACGAAATCGCAATGATACGATTACAGACAAACCGCGATACTTCAGGCCAGTGCGTAAGCCACTGGACCTAGAGTGGTGGTTTCTCTTCACCAACTATGACACAGTGAAACTCTTTATCTCTTAAGAAGCTGGTGAAGTTATGGACCAACAAACACCTTGACTTTTGCTTCACTCAGACTCGGGGAATTACGCCCAGGTACTTAAAGGCTGCAGCTGCTTAACCCAGAGCCTTAACATAAAATAATTTCTCTGGGGCTCAGTTTAATGTGTAAGAGTAGCAACAGCATCCCCCTCGTCTCTACAAGTGGAACAAACTGAACGTTTTATTTTTCTTTTAGCGCTTAGTTATGATTGTAATAATAATTTTGTGGTTCCATTGAATAATTTTGTGGTTCCATGAATATTAAGAAACATGAGCAAAATTGGGAATCTTTATTAATAAAACATTTCGCCAACACTAGGCTTCTTCAGTCAAACACATAGGCAGCAGTAGTAATGAAATAAAGGTGATGTAATCAGTCCCTCAACCTTGGAGAAACAGTATCCGAGGTGGTCAGTCCCTCAACCTGGAGGAGAGTTCAGTTTCCTGGAGGTGAACTTGGGACGGCCGAGTGTTATGTTGTTATGCAGGATAACGATGTAGAAGTTCCCTGGCGAGAGTCCAACTGTGTTGTAGAAGCCGTTGTTCTGGTTCAAACTGTTAGATATAGAGTGAGTGTTGTAGTGGGTAATTCTTGTAGACGTAACGAGGGTCCTCGCCCCGCTCACACACAACATACCTATTGTAGCATGGTTGCAATCCCAGCACAGTAGCAACTGTATTCAAGTTAGGTGAAAGGACAAAGTGCAACTAATGTGACATTTTATTGTGGCAACGTTTCGCTCTCCAGGAGCTTTGTCAAGCCGTAATTCTGTGAGGACAATTGTGTTGCAGAGTTTGCTCAGACCTCTGCAACACAGTTGTCCTCACAGAATTACGTCTCGACAAAGCTCCTGGTGAGCGAAACGTTGCCACAATAAAATGTCACATTAGTTGCACTTGTGTCCTTTCACCTAACTTATTGTGGGTAATTGTGCCAACATTATTACCAACATTCAAGTTGCCACAAGACTGTCACTGATATTTGTCGTAGTTTATGTAGGTCAACATCTGCTTCATGTTGTCACATGTTTCCTGCATGAGGTCTGCATAACCAGCTGCAACTGATGGCAACATAGTTACCACCATGCAACATGTTGCCATCATGCAACATGTTGCCAGCATGCAACATGTTGCCACCATGCAACAAAACATTCTTTACACTCAACTTTGATGAGTCATTGAAGCGTCTCCACTCATCACGATTGTAAATATTATTGTGGACTGAATCAGACCATCGATGTTGTTGCAGGTTTCAAGGTCACCTGTTGCAGGCTACAAGGTCGCCTGTTGCAGGCTACAAGGTCACCTGTTGCAGGCTACAAGGTCGCCTGTTGCAGGCTACAAGGCCACCTGTTGCAGGCTACAAGGTCGCCTCTTGCAGGCTACAAGGACACCTGTTGCAGGCTACAAGGTCGCCTGTTGCAGACTTCAAGGCCACCTGTTGCAGGCTACAAGGTCACCTGTTGCAGGCTACAAGGTCACCTGTTGCAGGCTACAAGGTCACCTGTTGCAGGCTACAAGGTCGCCTGTTGCAGGCTACAAGTCACCTGTTGCAGGCTACAAGGCCACCTGTTGCAGACTACAAGTCGCCTCTTGCAGGTAACAAGTTCACCTGCTGCAGACTACAAGGTTACCTGTTGCAGGCTTCAAGGTCATCTGTTGAAGGCTTCAAGGTCATCTGTTGAAGGCTTCAAGGTCACCTGTTGCAGGCTACAAGCTGCACCTGTTGCAGACTACAAGGTCACCTATGGCAGGCTTCAGGCTCACCTGTTGCATTCTTCAAGGTCACCTGTTGCAGGCTTCAAGGTCATCTGTTGTAGGCTACAAGGTCACTTGTTGCAGGGTTGAATGTCACCTGTTGCAGGCTACAAGGTCACCTGTTGCAGGCTACAAGGTCATCTGTTGTAGGCTACAAGGTCACTTGTTGCAGGGTTGAATGTAACCGTTGCAGGCTGCAAGGTCACCTGTTGCAGGCTACAAGGTCACCCATTACAGGCTACAAGGTCACCCGTTGCAGGCTACAAGGTTACCTGTTGCAGCTACAAGGTCACCCGTTGCAGGTCACTGGTTCTAAATCTCAGGGCGGTTTAGAGATAAACTTAAATGGATTAATATTATTGTATGCAGCTGGCCTGGGGTTTTGCAAGTCACTCGCCATGGGTTCAAACCCCACTCGTTCCCTTGTTTAAAATATGAAGTGTCGCAGGTCCCGTCACTCTTATCCTCTTACTCAGGAATGACTTTGTGGGGTTTCAGGACAGGGTAGTCCTAAAACCCCCCAACAGCAGGCCTACTGGCCTAGTATGCGCCAGTAGGCCTGCTGTAGTGTTCCTGCTGTCTTACCCCAGGAACTGGACGTATAACAGAGGGTATATTAGCATAGTGGACGTATAACAGAGGGTATATTAGCATAGTGGACGTATAACAGAGGGTATATTAGTAGTGGACTATAGTACACTTGTTTTTTCTTGCAAATGCATTTAGTGACTGGAAGCACCTGATCCACCACTAGGCCTGGTCACGGACCGGGACGCGGGGGCGCTGACCCCCCGAAACCCCCTCCAGGTATACCTTGCAGAAGTAAGCTTCTCTTATTTGATCTGCTGGATCCTCCACACTATTAGCACTGCAGAAGGCATTGATTTCTTTTCCACCTTCAACCAATAGCGACGGTTTGTTGCACAAGTATTGCAGCATATGTCTGGGGTCCAGCTCTTGGCCTGATCTCCAGTCTTGCTAACAAAATAAAGGTGATAGACTTTCCTAATCACTGCAATTATACTACGTTTTTGTGATGCAAAAGTCAATTGTACACAAACTTAACAAACGTTATCTGCAAATTTTTAACAATTACGAGGCGTCTTTGTCAAAATTTGTGAGTCTGTAAAAAAATGAACGTTTCAAGTGTTTCAAAAAATAAAACAATTAAATAAGTTTAACTTCTGTATACTGTATGCCTTTATCAATAATAATAATAATAATAATAATAATAATAGTTAGCATAATAATAATAAATAATAATAATAATAATAATAATAATCTTTATTTCTACAAGTACATGTACAAGGTATACAGACCATAGCTGACATCAATGACATACTACTATATAGAAAGTCCCTTGTTATGCTGAGCCTTTTGGGCAGATTAGGTCAATTTTGTCCCAGGATGCGACCCACACCAGTCGACTAACACCCAGGTACCCATTTTACTGATGGGTGAACATGGACAGCTGGTGTCTTATGGAAACACTTCCTAATGTTTTCACCCGTACCTGGGATCGAACCACGGACGTCAGTGTGTGAGCTGAGTGCACTAACAACCCAGCTACGGAACACTTTCATAAGAACAAAGAATGGAGGAACACTGCAGAAGGCTTACTGGCCCATACAAGGCAAGTCCTTATCAAAAGCATCGCTACCCAAAGCTACCCAAGAATTTATTCCCGTACTCACGACACCAATCAAATCCAGCCACTCCCACTCACATATTTGTCCAATCTCTTTTTAAAGCCACCCAAGGTCCTAGCCTCTATCACCCTACACGGAAGACTGTTCCACGCATCTACAACTCTGTTTGAAAACAAGTACTTATCTATTTCCTTTCTAAATCTAAATTTATCTAACTTAAATCCGTTATTTTTCCTTCTTACCTGATTCGATAT
>WNWK01026156.1:0-27722 GCA_009830355.1 Cherax destructor
TTTCCTCTTTCGTTCTGGTACAATTGAGCGTGAACAAGATGCCACAGCACCGGAGGTGGAGGGCTGAGGTCGTCTGGGTTTTCCTCAATATTACCGGTATTATGATCATTAGTTTCGGTCACAACTGCCTCAAAACCTTGAAACTCATCACCACTGACACTCCCATCGGTGTTAGAACTGTCACTGGGGAACAAAAGAGTCCCAATTCGCCGAGGAGTGAGGAGTTTCTTACCGCCCGGCATGGTGAAAAATGTGTACTAACATGGCGTTCCCACAATGCACCACTGGCTCCCCGATTTTTTTCCTACTGCGCACACTGACCACGCAGACCCATTCTCTCACCACTAGGCCTACCAGCCATTTCGCGCTTAATTTGAAGGCGCTAGAATTTATGCGTACTAGTACGTCAATAACCCCAGCGCGTAAGCCGTACTAGTACGTCAATAACCCTGAAAGGGTTAAGTGTATTTTTAGGGGTCTGAAATGGACTAACCTACTTGACATTATTCCTTAAGGGAGAAAATTCGTTCAGTAATGGCACTTGAGCAGGCTTCTGGAATGAATTATGCTCGTTACTCGGGGGTGCACTGTACAGTGGTCCCTCGGTTTTCGTGCATCTCCAAACTCGAACATTTATGTAAGTGTATTTTCGTAAGTGCTCTTGCAAGAGTATTTTTGGGGGTCTGAAATAGACTATCCTACGTGACATTATTTCTTAAGGAAGTAAATTCATTCGGTAATGGCACTTGAGCAGCATTCTGGAACGAATTTTCGGCGAAAACCGAGGGACCACTGTATATGTAAATGGGGAACCATTAATTAAGCTATGTGTAGAAAGAGGTTTGGTAATAAGTAATACATATTTTATGAAAAAGAGGATAAATAAATATACAGTGGTCCCCCGAGTAACGAACACCCCAGAAATCGTACAATTATGTAAGTACAGTGGACCCCCGAGTTTCGTAAAAACTTCACTCCTGAAGTCTGCTCAAGTGCCATTACCGAACGAATTTTCTCCCTTAAGGAAAAATTTCACGTAGGTTAGTCTATTTCAGACCCCCAAAAATACTTTTCCACAAGCACTTACAATATTATACTTACATAAATGTACGATTTCCGGGGTTTACGAAACTCGGGGGTCCACTGTACAGTGGTCCCTCGGTTTTCGTGCATCTCCAAACTCGAACATTTATGTAAGTGTATTTTCGTAAGTGCTGTTGCAAGTGTATTTTGGGGGGTCTGAAATAGACTAACCTACGTGACATTATTTCTTAAGGCAGTAAATTCGTTCGGTAATGGCACTTGAGCAGCATTCTGGAACGAATTTTCGGCGAAAACCGAGGGACCACTGTATAATATTGTAAGTGCTTGTGGAAGTGTATTTTTGGGGGCCTGAAATAGACTAACCTACATGACATTATTCCTTAAGGAAGTAAATTCGTTCGGTAATGGCACTTGAGCAGGCTTCTGGGATGAAGTTTTTTCGTTACTCGGGGGACCACTGTACAAGGTATGATATAGCACGTAAGGAAAGTAGTTTGTTAAATTATGTATTGTTGGATAAAAGGTTGATGGGTAGGCTTCAGGATGTACATGTTTATAGAGGGGCAAAGGATATCTCGGATCATTATTTAGTTGTAGCAACAGTTAGAGTAAAAGGTAGATGGGACAAAAAGAAAATTACAACAGCAAGTAAGAGAGAGGTAAAAGTGTATAAACTAAGGGAGGAGGAAGTTAGGGTGAGATATAAGCATCTATTGGCAGAAGGGTGGGCTAGTGCAAGTATGAGTAGTAGGAGGGGTTGAAGAGAGTTGGGATAGTTTTAAAAATGCAGTATTAGAATATGGGGCAGAAGTTTGTGGTTATAGGAGGGTGGGTGCAGGAGGAAACAGGAGTGAGTGGTGGAATGAAGAAGTAAAGGGTGTGATAAAAGAGAAAATGGTAGCTTATGAGAGGTTTTTACAAAACAGAAGTGTTAATAGAAGAGCAGAGTATATGGAGAGTAAAAGAAAGGTGAAGAGAGTGGTGAGAGAGTGCAAAAGAAGAGCAGATGAAAGAATGGGAGAGGCTCTGTCAAGAAATTTTTATGAAAACAAGAAAAAAATTTGGAGTGAGATAAACAAGGTAAAAAAGCCTAGGGAACGAATGGATTTGTCAGTTAAAAACAGAGTACGGGAGTTAGTAGATGGGGAGATGGAGGTATTGGGTAGATGGCGGGAATATTTTGAGGAACTTTTAAATGTCGATGAAAAAAGGGAGGCGGTAATTTCATGCACTGGCCAGGGAGGTATAACATCGTTTAGGAGTGAAGAAGAGCAGGATGTGAGTGTGGGGGAGGTGCGTGAGGCATTACGTAGAATGAAAGGGGGTAAAGCAGCTGGAACTGACGGGATCATGACAGAAATGTTAAAAGCAGGGGGATATAGTGTTGGAGTGGTTGGTATTTTTGTATAATAAATGTATGAAAGAGGGAAGGTACCTAGGGATTGGCAGAGAGCATGTATAGTTCCTTTATATAAAGGGAAGGGGATAAAAGAGAGTGTAAAAATTATAGGGGAATAAGTTTACTGAGTATACCAGGTAAAGTGTATGGCAGGGTTATTATTGAAAGAATTAGAGGTAAGACAGAGAGTAGGATTGCAGATGAGCAAGGAGGCTTTAGAGTGGGTAGGGGTTGTGTAGATCAAGTGTTTACAGTGAAGCATATATGTGAACAGTATTTAGATAAAGGTAGAGAAGTTTTCATTGCATTTATGGATTTAGAAAAGGCATATGATAGAGTGGATAGGGAGCAATGTGGCAAATGTTGCAAGTGTATGGAATAGGTAGTAAGTTACTGAAGGCTGTAAAGAGTTTTTATGAGGATAGTGAGGCTCAGGTTAGGGTGTGTAGGAGAGAGGAGATTACTTCCGGTAAAATTAGGTCTTAGACAGGGATGTGTAATGTCACCATGGTTGTTTAATATATTTATAGATGGGGTTGTAAAGAAGTAAATGCTAGGGTGTTGGGGAGAGGGGTGGGATTAAATTATGGAGAATTAAATGCAAAATGGGAGTTGACACAGTTACTTTTTGCTGATGATACTGTGCTTATGGGAGATTCTAAAGAAAAGTTGCAAAGGTTAGTGGACGAGTTTGGGAGAGTGTGTAAAGGTAGAAAGTTGAAAGTGAACATAGATAAGAGTAAGGTGATGAGGGTATCAAACTATTTAAATAAAGAAAAATTAGATATCACATTGGAGAGAGGGATTATGGAAGAAGTAAATGTTTTCAGATATTTGGGAGTTGACGTGTCAGCGGATGGGTTTATGAAGGATGAGGTTAACCATAGAAATGATGAAGGAAAAAAGGTGAGTGGTGCATTGAGGTATCTGTGGAGACAAAAAACGTTATCCATGGAGGCAAAGAAGGGCATGTACGAAAGTATAGTGGTACCAACACTCTTATATGGGTGTGAAGCATGGGTTGCAAATGCTGCAGTGAGGAGGAGGCTGGAGGCAGTGGAGATGTCCTGTCTAAGGGCAATGTGTGGTGTAAATATTATGCAGAAAATTCGGAATGTGGAAATCAGGAGAAGGTGTGGAGTTACTAAAAGTATTTGTCAGAGGGCTGAAGAGGGGTTGTTGAGGTGGTTTGGTCACTTAGAGAGAATGGATCAAAGTAGAATGACTTGGAGAGCGTATAAATCTGTAGGGGAAGGAAGGTGGGGTAGGGGTCGTCCTAGAAAAGGTTGGAGGGAGGGGGTAAAGGAGGTTTTGTGGGCGAGGGGCTTGAACTTCCAGCAAGCATGTGTGAGCGTGTTAGATAGGAATGAATGGAGACGAATGGTTTTTGGGACCTGACGAGCTGTTGGAGTGTGAGCAGGGTAACATTTTGTGAAGGGATTCAGGGAAACCAGTTAATTGATTTAGTTGGACTTGAGTCCTGGAAATGGGAAGTACAATGCTCGCACTTTAAAGGAGGGGTCTGGGATAGTGACAACTGGGAGGGACTATTCTCAGCTGTCGTATCTGAGTGCCTCTGCAAAGACAGTGATTATGTATGAGTGTGGTGAAAGTGTTGAATGATGATGAAAGTATTTTCTTTTTGGGGATTTTCTTTCTTTTTGGGTCACCCTGCCTTTGTGGGAGACAGCCGACTTGTTGAAAAAAAAAAAAATTATTATTACATATTACAGTGGACCCCCGGTGTTTGTCCTGCTCCAAACTCGCCTTTTTATGTAAGTGATTAACCTAGGTATAGGTTGATAGGCACCCCAAGACTCACCCTTAGTGTAAGTGTATTTTTTTAAATGATTTTGTGGTGTCTTTTTGGTCTCTAAAAGTGATTGGGTTCTTTTACAACTTTCTTAAGGAGATAAATTCATGTAATGCATATATAACACATCTCTGGATATGAAAATATGAAACCGGGTACCACTGTAAGTATATTTTTTTAACCTAGGTAGTAGGTTGGTAGACAGCAGCCGCCCAGGGAGGTACTACCGTCCTGCCAAGTGAGTGTAAAACGAAAGCCTGTATTTGTTTTACATGATGGTAGGATTGCTGGTGTCTTTTTTCTGTCTCATAAACATGCATGATTTCAGGTGTCTTGTTACTTCTACTTACACTTAGGTCACACTACACATTCATGTACAAGCATATATATATACACACCCCTCTGGGTTTTCTTCTATTTTCTTACTAGTCCTTGTTCTTATTTCCTCTTATCTCCATGGGGAAGTGGAACAGAATTCTTCCTCCGTAAGCCATGCGTGTCGTAAGAGGCGATTAAAATGCCGGGAGCAAGGGGCTAGTAACCCCTTCTTCTGTGTATATTACTAATTGTAAAAGGAGAAACTTTCGTTTTTCCTTTTGGGCCACCCCGCCTTGGTGGGAAACGGCCGACGTGTTGAAAGAAAGAAAGAAGTATTTTTTTAAATGCTTTTGTAAGTGTATTTTTGGGGGTCTAAAAGGACTAGTCTACTTTACATTATTCCTTATGGGAATAAATTCATTTGGTAATGGCACTTGAACAGCATTCTGGAACGAAAAAATCACGAAAACCGGGGGTCCACTGTATTATTATTATAGTAAAATATCAAATTAACAGACTAACTGGAGAAATAAGATGTACATTATTTCCAATTGTTCCTGGATTTCGAATTATGAAGGTTATTTTTCATAAAGTACGGAATCAGCAGACTTGGTATGGTGATTCAGAATACTACCGGGCACTAAAAATACTGTAACCTGTAAAATGGTACAGTACTATACAGAAATATTAAATAAAAAAAGTTGAAAGTACTGTACTGTCCTGTAAAGTACAGAGGAGGACAACGTACTAATTTTACAGAATAGAGTAAAATTCATCCCGAGTCAGAGGAGCTGTACAGCTCTACTAAAGAAATTGTAGCTGGCTAATAAGACTGACATCAGACACTGTTTCTTAACACCATATTCCTCACACACGTGACCCACTTAGAATGATAACAAATTCACACTCCAGACAACATACTCCACCAATATTCAGAAACCTAAACTTACTCACCATACAAGACATCCATAATTTTTACTGTGCCTATTACATACATAGAACACTCTATGCAAATATTAACCCACCACTCAAACTTCTCCTTACCAATTTTAACAGGACACATGACCATAACACTAGACACAGATCACTCCTCGATGTTCCCCGTGTCCATCTAACACTATGTAAAAACTCAATGCATATAAAAGGCACGAAAATTTGGAATTCATTACCTGTCATTGCCAAAGAAACCCTGCCTGTACCCCAATTCAAAACGATGCTAAAAAACCACCTTCTCACCCAAAGCTAAATGCTCAATATCAAACATTCCCAACAAAGTAGAATAATCACTTAATGTAAAAACCTGACTAATCACTTAAATGTAAAAACCTGTTATGAATAATACACACTAAGCTAACTATTTCCATAACATTTACATTATAATGACCATGTAAACTGTAACTGCAATGCAACTATTTGTTTTAAATTGTTATCTCACTCAATTAGTTGCATTGCTACAATTAATTGATATGTTCAACTTATATTAAAACTTTATAACTTAGATACGCAATTATACTTATTTTATAAATTATCAACCATAACTTTTTACCATGTAGTCTAGAATTAAGTAGACCTAAGAATGCCTGCAATGCACAACATATTAGGGGCTTTTGGCATGTACATCTCATTAATAACTATGTTTCTTGTCTACCATGTATCATTGTACCATGTCTCAATAAAGTATTATTATTAATCTAATTTACATTATTCCTTATGGGAACAAATTCGTTCGGTAACGGCACTTGAACAGCATTCTGGAACGAAATAATGATGTAATCCGGGGGTCCACTGTACAGTGGACCCCCGAGTTTCGTAAAAACTTCACTCCTGAAGTCTGCTCAAGTGCCATTACCGAACGAATTTACCCCCTTAAGAAAAATGTCACGTAGGTTAGTCTATTTCAGACCCCCAAAAATACTTTTCCACAAGCACTTACAATATTATACTTACATAAATGTACGATTTCCGGGGCTTACGAAACTCGGGGATCCACTGTATTATACTGTAGTTATGTTCCTGAAAATGTTGTGTTAGATAACCTTATTTTTCCCCTAAGTTCTTCAGTTTATGTTTCTGGGAGCCCCAAAAAAGTCAAACAACTTTTTTTTAAACCTCCAGATCTTACCAAAATAAAGTGAATACAGTGGTACCTCGAGTTACGATATTTTTTCGTTCGAGAATGCTGTTCAAGTGCCATTACCAAACGAATTTATCCCCATAAGGAATAATGTAAAATAGACTAGTCCTTTTACACCCCCAAAAATATACTTACAAAAGCATTTAAAAAAATAAACTTACATAAAAGGGCGATTTTGAGGACCATCGTAACTCGAGGTACCACTGTACATGTATGTAATTCTTGTTCACTGTCGTGATGTATTATGTTGTTTTTACTGCTTAAGACTACAAATGCAATGGAAATATAATAGTATTTCTTACCTTAAATTGTGGGTGCTGGTGTTTGTCGATGATTGTGAAGAAAGTGGAGAGTTATGCTGTGGCTCTACTGGGCTGAGGTGAATGGTAGAGGTTCTGGTACTGAAGTCGGTGGTTGTACTGGAGTGTGCATAAATTTTGTAATGGATTTCTGGGCTATTTTACCCTGCAGTATATTATACAGCTGCTCTAGACACCATTTCACAGCATTGCTTCTAGATTTGTCAGGGTCCTCTTCAGTGGAAAAAGTCTAACTTTAAGTCAGTCAGTCAGTAAATCAGGCAAGTCAGTCCAGTCAGTCAAGTCAATCAAGTAAGTTTGTCTGTCAGTAAGTCAGTCAAATAAGTCAGTCAGTCAGTTATTCATCACACAAACTCGTATATTTACCTCATTATTTTTAATTGTACAAACTAACGCTTCATGAAGGCCATAAGCTCTCGATACATCCACCACACATGAGCCACTCTTAAGCTTGTCTTAATATCTCGATTTTCTTTGTAACTCCAAGACTTAAACACTTAACCCTTTTCTTTCCACTTCCAGCAACACTTGTATGCCATGACTGTTTGGCAGATACAGTGGTCCCTCGGTTTTCGTGCATCTCCAAACTCGAACATTTATGTAAGTGTATTTTCGTAAGTGCTGTTGCAAGTGTATTTTTGGGGGTCTGAAATAGACTAACCTACGTGACATTATTTCTTAAGGATGTAAATTTGTTCGGTAATGGCACTTGAGCAGCATTCTGGAACGAATTTTCGGCGAAAACCGAGGGACCACTGTACAAGATATGGCAATTAAAAGATCAAAACACAATCCACAAACACAGCTAGCTCCTAGGAGAGAATGATCCTACACGTGTATGAACCGAAGACTGCGACAAGGGTGGCAGGGGATGGTGGTAGGTCTCCCCTATTGACTCAATGGTCTAACCCGCAGCCAGGCAGTGGCCTGAGTTGGGAAAATATCCCAAGGGCAATGCTCCAAATTTTTTCCCCTCCCGCAAACCGACCTGTGTTAAGTTAAATTTACGAAGTGTTGTATAAAATTATGCCACAATTTTTCAATGGTGTAATAACCAAAATGGGCCAAATAAATCTGTGTAATATAAGTCTACTGTACCCCAAACAGCACTACTTACACTATACCACTCTCTAATATACCCTTAGCTCACCTATGGTATTTGTGTTTGGGGGATCTACTATGACTAATCACCTAAAACCATTAATAACCCAACAAAAAGCTGTTGTGCAGATGATCACCAATTCCTGCACCAGACAACACACCCCTCCACTCTTCAAGAGTTTGAACTTACTTAATGTATACAAAATATGCATTCATATTACTGTGCCTTTTATATACGTATGTATATAGAACATTAAACTCCAATATAAACCCTCCTCTCAAACTTCTCCTTGGTAACTACAGCAGAACACACAGGCACAAAACTCCCATCGACATCCCTCATGTCTGCCTTGCCCTATTCAAAAATGCAATGCACATAAAGGGCCCCAAGAACTGGAATTCATTGCCCGAACCCGCAAAGGTCCCCTATCTGCCAATCAGTTTAGGGCTATAATTAAAAATCACATCATCTCCCAAACGTAACTATATCAATATTATGCTATACCACATATAACCAACTACTTCTGTTAACCATCTCCTTATACTCTTCCTTAGCCTGAAATCACAGAAATCCCAATTAACTTAAGATCACTAAATCAGTTTAAAATATTAATACACACTTAAAATTATACTACTGTAAATTTTACTAATTGTAATATTTTTTGAAACCTCTCTCCTATAAATTTTTCTAATTATAATATTTTTGCTACCTATTTTTTTGTAATAATGCATAATTAAAATTTACCACTCCATAACCTATGTCTAGTTTTAAGCAGTCTGTAGGCATTAGGATTAGTCTGCCCGAAATGCTCATGCATGCTAGTGGCTTTCTTTGTGCTTAACAATACTTTATTACATGTAACCTACAGTTTGTATAATACACAAAATAAAAATTTTGTTTTGATGCAGGCAGCCTATGCCTTGGGAAACAATGAAAACAGACAGCTCCTGGAAGAGGACACTCTTACACACACACACATACAACAGGCCTAGTGTCTAATCGACATGTGCCTAGGAAAAAATGGTAACTAACTACAGTAACTCTAAAGCAAACTGGACAAAACGCGGAGTCATCGGACTTGGTCTGTTGATTCAGAGGACAACTGGACACTATTGCTATGGTCAAAATACAGAATATTGTCTGATGACTATAATGTTTGTCCTGCCAATTTTTTTGTATGTAGTTTCCAAAATCCATTATTTCTTTAACACACCGACTATCTCCCACCTAGGTAGGGTGGTCCAAAAAAAAAAAAAAAAAGAAACCCTTCCCTCTATTAGTTTGTTTTATCAGACTTTTACTGCATATGCTCAACATCAATAACTCATCTCAGACCATTAATAACACAACAAAAAGCTGCAGTTAGAATGATAACAAATTCACACTCCAGACAACATACTCCACCAATATTCAAAAATCTAAACTTACTCACCATACAAGACATCCATACTTTTTACTGTGCCTATTACATACATAGAACACTCTATGCAAATATTAACCCACCACTCAAACTTCTCCTTACCAACTTTAACAGGACATAACCATAACACTAGACACAGAGCACTCCTCGATGTTCCCCGTGTCCATCTAACACTATGCAAAAACTCAATGCATATAAAAGGCCTGAAAATTTGGAATTCATTACCTGTGATTGCCAAAGAAACCCTGCCAGTACCCCAATTCAAAACAATGCTAAAAAACCACCTTCTCACCCAAACCTAAGTGCACAATATCAAACATTCCCAACAAAGTTGATTAATCACTTAAATGTAAAAACCTGATTAATCATTTAAATGCATAAACCTGTTATGAATAATACATACTGAGCTAACTGTTTCTATAACATTTACATTTTAATGACCACATAAACTGTAATTTCAATGCAACCAATTGTTTTATATTATAGCTAAATTTAAATCAAAAGACCTGCAAAAAACCCTCGCAGTGATAAACATCTACAGATTACCACAGTCAAACATTCACCATTTTAGTGAAAAACTAGGTAACCTGATAACTGATGCACACATGAACAAAGACCATTTGCTGCTCACAGGAGATTTCAATATAAATCTCCTACATGACCAGGACCCACAAGTAACAGAATTCACAAACACTATGAGCAACTGCTTGTTACTACCAACAATATCAAAACCTACAAGAATCTCCGAGACTAGTACTTCATTACTAGACCACATCTGGACTAATACTATAGCCCCTCTAAAATCAGGCATAATCACAGACAACTATCCGACCTTTCTCATAACTAATCTTGGTAAATTGCCCCTAGATATTACAAAAGTTACCTTCATACTACATAATGAGTCAGCTGTAAATAACTTTATAACAGCTATGATTAACATTGACTGGCATAATGAGTTAGAAACATATACAGATACTAATAAATGCATCAAGAATTTCCTTAACAAAACCCACCACCTCTATAACAAACATTGCCCTAAAAAAACTAAACAGATCACAGCTAAGAGACTTAACAATCCCTGGCTAACACCCAGCATCCTTAAATCCATTAACAAAAGGCACCAATATGAAAACAATACAGAAAGGGTCTAATAACCAGAGAACAATCCAAACGCTACTCATCAATCCTTACCAGCCTGATAAGAAGATCAAAAAATTGTATTATGAGAACAGACTCCAGAACATAAAAGGTGATATGAAAAAGACCTGGGAAAACTCTATCTGCAATTCTAGGAAATAATAAGATAGCGAAAAACAACACCATCAAATTATCAAGAGCAGATGAACCCCTACTCTCACCTACTGAGACAGCAAACAGACTTAATGTTTTCTTCTCCACCATAGGAAAGAATCTAGCGAGTAAAATCCCAAGCTCAAACACCCGTCCAACAGACTACCTCACAAACACCTACCCTAATACGCTATTCCTAGCTCCTACCAACCCAATTGAAGTCTCGCTCATAATCAACACCCTTAAAAACAAGGCAGGAGACATAAACAGCTTACCAACTTTTATGTACAAAAAGCTTCACAGGTACTGTCACCAATTATAGCAACACTATTCAATAAATCCATTGAAGCCTCTACCTTTCCATCAATTCTCAAAATAGCTAGGGTCACCCCGATCCACAAAGGAGGTGATCAAACAGACCTGAATAATTATAGACCAATTTCTAATTTACCATTGCTTTCTAAAATCTTCGAAAAATTAATTCATAGACAAATCCATTCCTACCTCGTCTCACACAATGTACTCAACCCCTGTCAATTTGGATTCAGGACAAACAAGAGCACAAACGATGCTATTATGCACATGTTGGAGTTAATATATACAGCACTTGAGAAAAAAGAAGTCCCACTGGGAATCTTCATTGATCTACGCAAAGCTTTTGATACAGTCGACCATGATTTACTGCTCACAAAATTAGCACACTATGGTATAAGGGGGCACCCACTCAACTACCTAAAGTCATACCTCACCAACAGAAGCCAATACGTGTACACAAATGGAGCGAACTCTTCCGCACAACAAATTACAGTCGGAGTCCCTCAAGGAAGTGTCCTGGGGCCACTCCTATTACTTATTTACATAAATGACCTACCGAATGCATCACAACTACTCAAACCCATTTTATTTGCAGATGACACAACATATGTCTTCTCTCACCCAAATCCAGTTATACTGGCCAACACTGTTAATGCCGAATTACAGAAAATATCAACATGGATGACGACTAACAAGTTTACTCTCAATACTGACAAGACCTACTTCATACAGTTTGGAAGCAAAGCCACAAATGTTCCACTTAACATAACACTCAATGGTACACCCATCACAAGACTCACAGAGGGAAAATTCCTAGGAATCCACCTTGACAGTAGCCTTAAATTCCAAACACATATACAACAAATTTCCAAGAAAATCTCGAAGACAGTAGGCATATTATCAAAGATACGCTATTATGTACCTCAATCAGCTCTCCTTGCACTATATCATTCACTTATCTACCCGGATCTCACCTATGGAATCTGTGCATGGGGATCAACAACGTTAAATCACCTTAGACCACTCATAACACAACAAAAGGCCGCAGTCAGAATGATAACAAATTCCCACTCTAGACAACATACTCCACCAATATTCAAAAGTCTCAAACTACTCACCGTAAAGAACATTCATACTTACTCTTGTACCTACTACATATATAAAACTTTACACTCTAATATAAACCCTCTGCTCAAAATTCTCCTCACCAACTTTAATAGGACCCATGACCACAACACAAGACACAGATCACTTTTTGATATACCCCGTGTTCATATCAACCTATGTAAAAATTCTATGCACATAAAGGGCCCCAGAATCTGGAATTCATTACCAGTAAATATTAAGATACAGTGGACCCTCGGTTAAGGAAAAAAATTCATCCCAGAAGCCTGCTCAAGTGCCATTACCGAACGAATTTACGTCCTTAAGAAATAATGTCACGTAGGTTAGTCTATTTCAGACCCCCAAAAATACACTTCCACATGCAATTAAAAAATTCTACTTACATAATTGTACGATTTCCGGGGTATTCGTTAACCGAGGGTCGACTGTAATCTTGTCTGAAAATCAATTTAAGACAACTCAAAAACCACCTACTCACCCAAAACTAAATGATCATACTATAAACTACTTTGAAAAATGCTCATTATTACTTTCCTATACGATAATCTCAATTTTTAATAATATGTTACTATTATGTTACCCCCTACTCATATTATAAGTTAATGTCAAAAATGCTCAATGTTATTTTCCTTAAGATAATCTCAATTCCATATTATCATTCAAGAATCATAACACCTGTAACAATCTAATATCATTATATAATAATTTAAACAGTAAAATTTCATCATATTGTAATTTTGAAAATAATTTTTAACTAGAATAAACTCAATAAATTTCTCTAATATTAAGTACATAGTCTTTAAGGACTAGAATAAGCTGCCCCTAATGCCATGGCATGTCAGTGGCTCTCCTTGCACTCAATTTACATTGTAACTACCGCTACCTATGTAATCTGCAATCTGCAATGAAATAAAATTTGTTTGTTTGTTTGTTTGTTTGTTTGTTTGTTTGTTTGTTTGTTATCTCACTCAATTAGTTGCATTGCTACAATTACTAAACTATTATGTTCAACTTATATTCAAATTTTACAACGTAGATACACAATTATACTTATTTTATAAATTAGCAACCATAATTTTTTACCATGTAGTCTACTATTAATTAATCTTAACCCTTTGACTGTTTCGGACGTATATATACGTCTTACGAGCCAATGTTTCGGACGTATTTATACGCCTAAATTCTAGCGGCCTCAAATCAAGCAGGAGAAAGCTGGTAGGCCCACATGTGAGAGAATGGGTCTGTGTGGTCAGTGTGCGCAGTATAAAAAAAATCCTGCAGCAAGCAGTACATAATGAGAAAAAAAAACTCCGACCATGTTTTTGAATTAAAACGCCGTCTTTGAGGTGTATTTTCGTATAGTATTTATGGTTGTATTCTCTTTTTCATGGTCTCATTTGATAGAATGGAAAACATATTACAGGAATAGAGATGATTTTGATTAGTTTCATGATGTAAACGATCTTGAAATTGAGCTCAAAGTAGCGGAAATGTTCAATTTTTGCCGATGTTCAAAAGTAAACAAATCACACCATGCGTCCAATACACATCAACTGGTGAGTCTAATATTTTTTCACAAGTGCACAGATATTATTTATACAGTTTTTACAATAATGCAATAGTCTGCATAACAATAAATCTTCTATTTTTTGTGTGAATAAAAAATCAAAATAGAAAGCAAGAGTAATGTAAGAGGGGCTAAAGACATGACTAATGAACAGATAACATCTTATTTTAGTGCTAGGGATGTCTGCATTGTTTATTCTGGACCCTATTTTGAAATTGACATCTTTTTTATTTTGCATGAAATTGGCGAAATTGCCATTTTCTGACCACTTTATTGGGTAGTTGAAATCGGTAAATTGGTGATTTCTTGTACTCAATCGATAGAACAAATGGAGTTCTAAAGAAATAGCTATGAGTTTGGTCGACTGTCCCAATGGAATTGGCCTAAAATAGGGATCAAAGTCGGCAAAATCGCTGATGCGTATATATCACTGACATCGCTAACTTTGCGAGAGCGTAATTCCGTAATTTTTCAATCAAATTTCATACTTTTGGTGTCATTACAATCGGGAAACGATTCTCTATCATTTCATAAGAAAAAATAATTCATTTGTTTTTCCA
This sequence comes from Cherax destructor, assembly GCA_009830355.1. Lineage (NCBI taxonomy): Eukaryota > Metazoa > Arthropoda > Malacostraca > Decapoda > Parastacidae > Cherax > Cherax destructor. Next base: position 14,408 of record WNWK01026156.1, read on the forward strand.
AAATTTTCCAACATAGAATGACAGTTTCAGAATGGGGCCTCCGACAGTCAAAGGGTTAAGAATGCCCACAATGCACAGCATATTAGGGGCTTTTGGCATGTACACCTCATTATACCTAACTATGTATCATGTCTAAATAACCACATTGTATCATGTCTAAATAAACTATTATTATTATTATTATTATTATTATTATTATTATGTAAACACTTGGTCTACACATCCCCTACCCTTCCTAAAACTCTGTTCCTCTACAATCCTGCTTTTGTTCTTACCCTTAATTTTTTCAGTAATAATGTTATTGCAATGCAGATGTTGCAAATGTATGGAATAGGTGGTAGGTTACTGAAAGCAGGTAAGAGTTTTTACAAGGACAGTGAGGCTCAGGTTAAAGTATGTAGGTGAGAGGGAGATTATTTCTCAGTAAAAGTAGGCCTTAGACAAGGATGTGTGATGTCACCATGGTTGTTCAATATATTTATAGATGGGGTTGTAAGAGAAGTGAATGCTCGGGTGTTGGCAATAGGCGTGGGATTAAGACAACTCCCACAAAGTGGGAGTTGTCCCACAAAGTGGGAGTTGTCACAGTTGCTCTTTGCTGATGACACTGTGCTTCTGGGAGATTCTGAAAAGAAGTTTCAGAGGTTGGTGAACGAGTTTGGAAGGGTATGTAAAAGAAGGAAATTAAAAAAGAACATAAGAAAGAGCAAGTTGATGAGGATAACAAAAAAATTAAGTAATGAAAGAATGGAGGAAGTGAATATATTCAGATAGTTGGGAGTGAACTTGTCAGCAGATGGGTCAATGAAAGATGAGGTGAATCATAAGGGGTAAAAAGGTGAGTGGACACTGAGGAGTCTGTGTAGACAAAGAACATTATCCATGGAAGCAAAGAGGGTAATGTATGAGAGTATAGTGGTATCAATGCTCTTATATGGGTGTGAAGCATGGGTGATGAATGTTTCAACAATTAGAAGGCTGGAGGCAGTGGAGATGTCGTGTCTGAGGGCAATGTTTGTGAATATAATGCAGAGAATTCGTAGCTTGGAGATTAGAAGAAGGTTTGGGGTTTCTAAAAGCATTATCCAGAAGGCAGATAAAGGGGTGTTGATGTGGTCTTGACAATTAGAGAGAATGGAACAAAATAGAATGACTTGGAGGGCATATAAATCTTTAGTGGAAGGAAGGCAGGGTAGTGGTCATCCTAGGAAAGGTTGGAGGGAGAGGGTAAAGGAGGCTTTGTGTGCAAGGGGCTTGGACTTCCAACAAGTGAGCATGTTAGATAGAAGCAAGTGGAAACAAATGGTTTTTATGACTTGACATGCTGTTGGAGTGTGAGCAAAGTAACATTTATGAATGGATTCAGGGAAACTGGTTAGCTGGACTGGAGTCCTGAAGATGGGAAATACAGTGCCTGCTCTCTGAAGGAGGGGTGTTGATATATTGCAGTTTTTTTTACCTGTAGTGTAAGCATTCCTCTGGCAAGACAGTGATAGAATGAGTGATGATGAAAGTGTTTCTTCTTTTTTGGGTCACCCTGCTGATGTGTTAATAAAAAAAATAACAATAACAATACTACCATACACCTTACCAGGTATATTCAACAGGCTTATTCCCCCTATAATTCTTACACTTTCTTTTTTCCCTGTTTCTTTATACAAAGGAACTATGCACATTCTGCCAATCCCCAGGTACCTTCCCCTCTTTCATACATTTATTAAATAAAAGCATCTGTCATGCTAGTACTAACTGGGTTCGTTCATCAAGTAGGTGGTGATAAGAGATCACAGACTGCTCTGGTCTTCGATTAATTGGTAGTATGGCTTGCCGTCTTCCCATGAGTGTCTATCCCACTGCTGTGGCTAAACATGCCAACCACTCCAAAACTATATCCCACCTGTTTTTAACATTTTTGTCTTGACTCCATCAATCCCATCTGCTTTACCCTCTTTCATTCTACCCACAGCCTCATGCACCTCCTCCACACTCAGTTTGCTCTTCCTCATTACTAAAATATGCTATACCTCCCTGCCCAATGCACGAAATCACAGCCTCTCACTCATCATCAACATTTAACAACTCTTCAAAATGTTCCCTCCATCTCAATATTTCCACCTCCCCATCTAATAACTCAAATTTTGAATTTAACTTTAATCAATTCCCTATGCTTTCTCAGTTTATTAATCTCACTCCAACACATTTTCTTATTCTCAGCAAAATAATAATAATAAAAATAGTTCCCCCCATATTTGTGGGTATGTTCCAAAAACTAGTCAAAAACCATTCTAATTATCGAACAAAATCAATAATTTTGCATTTTGTTCACAGCAATAGTGTCAGGTTGTCATATGAAGTATTGAACCAAGTCATCTAAATCCAATGTTTGTCCAGTGATGATGATGTGGACAAAGAAGAGATTGAGAGGTCATCAAGCTGTCATTTGTATAAGATGTGAATGATGTTCTCATCAGGTACACTGACCTCTCTTGACAAAAGTGAAGTGAAAGCCCATTATCCACACTTGTAAATTCTTAAGGGATGTATCATAAGGAACTAGCATCAACAATGTAAACAACCAAAGCTGGAAACATTCCTTAAACCTGTGCCTCTTTCAACAATTTCTGAACCATTATGTCTTCTCAGCTATCTGCATCCTCTCAGCCATCCACATCTCAGCCATCTACATCTCAGACATCTACATCTCAGACATCTACATCTCAGACATCTACATCTCAGACATCTACATCTCAGACATCTGCATCTCAGACATCTGCATCATCTCAGCCCTCAACATCATCTCAGCTATCTATATTATTTTCACTAGTAGAACTTTACAGCTCCTCTGACTCAGAATAACTTTTATTCTGAGTCACCACTATTGATCATGGCAATTTATACTTCATCTCTCCACAACGAAAGGTAAGTAAAATTACGTAGAGTACTATAAAATTACTATACAGTACTGTACTGTACCTGTAGCACTACAGGTTACAAAACCCATATTCATAGTGTTTGGTTGTCTCCTGCATCAGTGGAATCAAAACAACTTCAAATCACTTATTATATTACATAATATGACCTCTAGTCAATTAAACATCTGCCAATCCATGAAGTATTACTGCTTGAACCATTAATTATAATATTGTTTTTATTATGTGTAACTTTAAGATTATTATTCTTATAAACCTCTACCTTGACTACCTCACATTAGTATTAAGATTAAATAAAGATTTTAATAAAAGTTGACCACTCTTATCTTGTCTAGATTTTAGTAGTTATTACGTACTAGGATTAGTCTGCCCAAAATGCCCCAGCACGATAGTAGCTTTCTTTGTACTTAGCAAACCAAAACTGTAATTACACATTGTAACCTTTACAAAGAAATAAAATCCTTATCATTAAGTCCACTACTTCAGAAGACTACCGGCCGAACATGAAATGTTAATTTCACAATTTGGAAGTTACAGACAATCGGCATTATTGTACACCCCCTCCTTTCCCCAATTAGTTGGTTAATGAGAAGTTGTACTGTATATACAGTGGACCCCGAGTTTCGGTCATAATTAATTCCAGAAGGGTGTTCAAGTGCCATTACCGAACGAATTTGTTCCCTTAAGGAAAAATGTAAATTACATTAGTCCTTTCAGACCCCCAAAAATACACATACAAAAGCACTTACAATATTAAACTTACATAATTGTTCGATTTCCGAGGTGACCGAAACTCGGAGGTCCACTGTACACAGGTAAATCAAAGGCCCTAAGCAAACTTCCTTGCAAATTCATCTTATACCTTTTACAACAACTTACTTGTTTTTCCATTTGTCATCTATAACGTTATTTACATTACAATGTGTATTACACTGATTTTGGATGGGTATCCTACAATTGTGTGTGTAATCAGCAATAAAAATGTAAGATAAATTAACATTGTTCAACTGAATAATCAGAATTGCTGCTTTCTTTACTGTAATGTTTTTCACTAAATGATCAATTTTCACTAAAATTTGAACTACAATATTATGTAATTTTATATATTTAGTGTGTAGTACATTAATATACTATAAATAGTTCCAATATATTTATTTTTACATTATTATTATCAGTCCTAACTTAAGACTTCCAAAAATGCTATGCAAAACGATGGGCTTCTTCCTGCAAGAAATATATACCGTTAACCTACTATGTATTGTAATGCTACTACATGTATCTTCTTGGGAAATAAAGTTATATACATTTTGGCCCTACATGCCAAGGTCAACATCTCTATACAAAACAGCAAGACTCATTTTTAAAGCACAATGAGCATGCTTTTACTGGTAAATCATAAAAAAGGTATGTGAAGAGTTATGTGCTTTAGATTCACATCTAGAAATTTGGTACAATTTACACGCTTTTACATGAAAAATGTCACACTTGCATTGCCAAACATTACCTGGTATTACAGAACCTCTAGTTAATGGTCTGTCAACCGCTGCTGTTCCTAAGCGCTTGCCTGTTGGTTTAATATATTCCTAGCACTATAGAATCAGTAAATAAAATTTTGGTGTAAACAGAAGAGGTAGCCCCAATCTCTATATTCCCAGTTTTATATTATATAGTCTATACAGTAAGCTCTGTAAAACATGGCACTTGAGAAGTGGTAGTATTTGAGAAAAGTACATACAGTATAGTATGTATGTATATAACAGCACTTTCAAGTACTGCAACAAGAAGTCATTTTTAAAAATTGGCACCTAAACTACAGTGGACCCCCGGAGTTCATACTGCTCCAAACTCAAACAATTATGTAAGTGTATTTTTGTAAGTGCTTTTGTAAGTGTATTTTTGGGGGTCTAAAAGGACTAATCTAATTTACATTATTCCTTATGGAAACAAATTCGTTCGGTAACGGCACTTGAGTAGCATTCTGGAATGAATTAATGACGAACTCCGGGGGTCCACTGTAATTTAACCCTTAAACTGTCACACGTAGATCTACATTCACTCGCGTACTGCTCCAAACATTTTTTTTTTTTTTTAATGAAGACCGCATTTTTATTAACAGGATAGGCAAAAAAAAAAATTGTAGGGCCAGTACTTACCGAGATATAAGCCCGACAAGTTGGTGCTGGATGCTCACCTGACGGCAACATCAAGTCCTGCCGCTTGCAGAAGTACTATTGCCGAAATACTTTTTTTCTAGTTTTTATTTTAATTTATATAACTTTTATGTTCTGATAATTACAATTTATAATAGTTCTTGTGATTTCATAGCCAATCTTTGTTCTAACACTAATATTAGGTACTGAAATAGTACTCAAATAGTCACAATCACACAAACAGGTGAACATTTTCACCGGCCTTGGTCATTTACTATTGACTATAAATATATATGAAATATTTATAGATCCCAGCAATGTTTTAGACATCCTGGAGTATATGAAACTCCTTGAAGAATAGTGTTATGACAATTGTCAGATAACTACTGATAAGGCAGTGACATTGATGAATGAATGTGTGCAGGGAACCCTCGCTTTGTTTTCACTGTCTGTATCTATCTATCTGTCTGTCTGTCTTATCTATCTGTCTGTCTATCTGTCTATCTATCTGTCTGTCTATCTGTCTATCTATCTGTCTGTCTATCTATCTATCTATCTGTCTGTCTATCTATCTATCTGTCTGTCTGTCTATCTATCTATCTATCTGTCTGTCTGTCTATCTAGCTCTGCTTATCTGTCTTTCTGTCTGCCTGCCTATGTGTGCCTGGAGTATGTAATATGAAACTCCTTGAAGAATGGTGTTATGACAAGTGTCAGATGACACTGACAGCCCATTGACATTGATGAATGAATGTGCACAGGGAACCCTCGCTTTGTTTTCACCGTCAGTCCATCTGTCTGTCTAGAACTGCTTATCTGTCTTTCTGTCTGCCTGTGTGTGCCTGGAGTATATGAAACTCCTTGAAGAATGGTGTTATGACAAGTGTCAGATAACACTGACAGCCCAATGACATTGATGAATGTAAGCAGGGAACCCACTCTTTGTTTCCACTGTCTATCTGTCTGTCTGTCTAGCTCTGCTTATCTGTCTTTCTGTCTGCCTGTGTGCTTGTCTCAGTCTCAGAGTGCAGCTCAAACCAACAGGTATTATACACAATGCAGAAATGACTATGTGTATTACTTGCCAGTCATGCTTATTATGTCTTATATCTACAAGCATTGTATAGCACTTTGCCTGGAATTTTTGGGTTATCCTAGGTAATTTACATAATGTATAATAACTGTACTTATGTGTACATGTGAGAGAGAGACAGAGAGAGAGAGATATTACAGATATATATAGACAGATATATAGGACAGATAGATATAGACAGAGATATAGACAGAGACAGCCAAAGCCAGCCTGCCGAATACATAAGAACATAAAAAAGAAGAAACACTGCAGAAGGCCTACTGGCCCATGCAAGGCAAGTCCATGTCACCCCCCAGCTTAGAACAATGACCCACCTAGTCAGGTCACATTCTCTGAAGGAAGGAGCACAGCATCAGACCTAGTAGCACAAGCTAGTCAGGTCCAACTCACACCCACCCACAGCCACTCATGTATTTATCTAACCTATTTTTACTTTTCTCTTATAAGGGGAGTGTTAATGCGACATCTTCTTTCTTCTTTCAACACGTCGGCCGTCTCCCACCGAGGCAGGGTGGCCCAAAAGGAAAAACGAAAGTTTCTCCTTTTACATTTAGTAATATATACAGTTGAAGGGGTTACTAGCCCCTTGCTCCCATGCAACATGACATCAGTAAATCCCTGGTGTTTGCCACACTATTTGCTCTAACTGGCACTCAATTGAACTAGTGCTCCCACAAGGTATTAAGTGGTCCCAGATTTTTTTAATACTGCACACACTGAGGGTGCAGACCCATTTTCTCATGTCTAGGCGACTCAGGCCTATCGCACTAAATTTGAAGGAATGAAAAATAAAACGTTGATCTACGTTCGGAGCAGTACGCGAGTGAACGTATATCTACGTGTGGACAGTTTAAGGGTTAAAGAGCATATCTAATTTTTACCCAATGTGACACATTTCTGCAGGTGAAATATATACTGGTGCCGATTCTTTCAACTCACCAGATATTTAGAGAAATTTCTTGAAACATAGCCTTGATTCTATACATAATGTTTCTTACAGAGTTTACTGTATTTGTCATGAAATAAACACAATTTTATGAAACAGTTATAACCACTACTCAAAATTTAAAGTACAGTACTCGACTGTATTATGCAATCAAAAAAAATTTACTAACCAAATCTTTTTTAAATGTAGTAATTATACAGATAAAATATATATACATACAGCTAAAATATATATACAGTGGACCCCCAAGTTTCGGTCATAATTCATTCCAGAAGGCTGTTCAAGTGCTATTACAGAACAAATTTGTTCCCTTAAGGAAAAATGTAAATTAGATTAGTCCTTTCAGACCACCAAAAATACACATACAAAAGTACTTACAATATTAAACTTACATAATTGTCCGATTTCCGAGGTGACCGAAACTCGAGGATCCACTGTACAGCTAAAATATACTATATACAGTGGACCCCCCGAGTAACGTAAAAACTTCATTCCAGAAGCCTGCTCAAGTGCCATTACCGAATGAATTTACTCCCTTAAGGAATAATGTCACGTAGGTTAGTCTATTTCAGACAACCAAAAATACACTTCCACAAGCACTTACAATATTATACTTACATAATTGTACGATTTCCGGGGTGTTCGTTACTCGGGGGTCCACTGTACAGCTAAAATAAAAAAAACATATTATAAAATTTCCTTAGAAGCCAATTCAAAATTAAACTTTTTAAGGATAAATATCAAGTGAAAAAAAAAATATACTTATTGAAAACAAGATGTTAAGAAACGTGTGACACAAATATTAACCCTTAAACTGTCCACACGTAGATATACGTTCACGTGCTTACTGCTCCGAACGTAGATCTACGTTTTTTTTCAAATGCTTTTAACCTTGCCACGATAAGCCTGAGTTGCCTAGAGATTAGAGAATGGGTCTGTGCACTCAGTGTGTGCAGTATTACAACATGTGGGAATGACAAACAAAATGCACTCTTCATTTTAAAGAAAAATAACAATTTATTTTTTTCTCAAAATATTCGGTCAGCTACGCACGTAAACGTATATCTACGTGTGGACAGTTTAATGTTTATCTAATAAATATTGATGAAATTACATACATAGTATACAGTACCCTTGGCCATAAGACTTATTACTATTACACATACATTTAAGATATCCACACTGATGGTCCAAAAAGCAATGACGTGCGAATAAATGAAGGATACAGAAAGTACTTAGAGATATAACTAATAAAAAATACCAAAAATTTAATATTAACTAAATAAAAATTTTAGCACATTAGTCCAGTAAAGAATGCATTGAATAATTTATATAATTTTTCCCCCTCCTTTTATTGAACAAATACCCAAATGTAATTCTTTGTATCATGTCCAAATAAAAATTATTATTATTATTATTATTATTATTATTATTATTATTATTATTATTATTACCTACACTGTGTAGGTTACTAAATTAGCTAATTAACTTCATTTCAATGACAATGATGAAATAATTTGTGACTGAAGGAAGGATGAGGGAGGGAAAGGACAAATTACTGCAAGCAGTGTATTACTGTACATATTATGAATACAAAAATTGATCATCGTCTCTATGAGGTGTCGCCCATCTATTAACAAATTAATTTCATGCGATAAGATTTTTGGTTGCTCATTTAAATTTTATTTTTGCTATGCAATGACCTTAGTGTTCTAAGCTCTAGCATCGTGTCACTTTAAGAGGAATGCCCTCATGAGGGTGAATGGCTCCTCTTCCAAGAAACTACCCCCTATATTTCTAGGTTAAAGCCTCATTGCTTTCCATTCCCCACAAGCCGTATAACCCCTATGGGTTTAGCACTTCCTTTGAAAATAATAATAATAATACTGTCTGAAGAAGATGAAGATGAACATGATGATGAAGATGGATGAATGAATATATAAATGCTACTGTGAAAAGAAGGCTTCAGGCAAGGGAGATGTTATACTTGAGAGCAACATGTGATGTGAATATCAAGTTGAGAATTTGGATCAGAGAAAGTAAAAGGTAATGTGACATCACTAAAGGAATAATTCAGAGGACTGAGGAGAGGTTGCTATAGTAGTTTGGGCAAGTAGAGGATGGTGAGTGATAGGTGGAAGAGGGTGTACATATAAATCTGGGGTGGAAGCTAGGAAGGGTTGGACATCCCAGGAAATGTTCGAGGGACAGAGTAAAAGAGGCTTTGAGTTTTAGAGGCTTCAGCATTCAGCAGGCTTGTAAGAGCATGTTGGATAGGAGTGGAGAAAAGTGGTTTTTAATGGAAATGTTGTTGGAGTGTGAGCAAGTTAACATCTATGAACTTAACCCTTTGACTGTTTCAGCCGTATACAGTGGACCCCCGGATTACGTACTGCTCCAAACTCGAACAATTATGTAAGTGTATTTTTGTAAGTGCTTTTGTAAGTGTATTTTTTGGGGTCTAAAAGGACTAATCTAATTTACATTCCTTATGGGAACAAATTCGTTCAGTAGCAGCACTTGAACAGCATTCTGGAACGAAATAATGATGTAATCTCGAGGTCCACTGTATAAATACGTCTTTTACGAAAGGCTCAGTGTTTCGGACGGGAGGTTAATATGCCTAAATTCTAGCGGCTTCAAATCAAGCGAGAGAAAGCTGGTAGGCCCACATGTGAGAGAATGGGTCTGTGTGGTCAGTGTGCGCTGTATAAAAAAAATCCTGCAGCACGCAGTGCATGAGAAAAAAAAACTCCAACCATGTTTTTGGATTAAAACACCGACTTTGAGGAGTATTTTCGTATAGTATTTATGGTTGTATTCTCGTTTTCTTGGTCTCATTTGATATAATGGAAAACATATTACAGAAACAGAGATGATTTTGATTAGTTTCACGATGAAAACGACCTTGAAATTGAGCTCAAAGTAGCGGAAATGTTTGATTTTTGCCTATGTTCAAGAGTAAACAAATCACGCCACGCGTCCAATACACATCAACTGGTGAGTCTAATATTCTTTCACAAGTGCATTGATATTATTTATACCATTTTTACAATAATGCAGTAGTCTCCGTAACAGTAAATCTTCTATTTTTTGTGTGAATAAAAAATCAAAATAGAAAGCAAGAGTAATATAAGAGGGGCCCTGGAGACGTGACTAATGAACAGAGAAAATGTTATTTTAGTGCCAGGAATGTATGCATTGTTTATTCTGGACCCTATTTTGAAATTGGCATCTTTTTTAATTTGCATGAAATTAGCCAAATTGCCAATTTCTGACCACTTTATTGGGTAGTTGAAATCGGTAAATGGACGGTTTCTTGTACTCAATCAATAGAAATGGAGTTCTAAAGAAATAGCTATGAGTTTGCTCGACTGGAACAATGGAATTAGCCGAAAATAGGGATCAACGTCGGCAAAATCGCCGATGAGTATGTATCGCCAAGATCACTAACTTCGCGAGAGTGTAATTTCATAAATTTTCCATCAAATTTCGTACTTTTGGTGTCATTACCATCGGGAAAAGATTCTCTATTATTTCAAAATATTTTTTTTTTTTTTCGAATATTTTGCAACACAGAATGACAGTTTCAGAAATGGGCTTGCGACAGTCAAAGGGATAATGTTGCAGTTTTATAACTGTAGCGTAAGTGTGCCTCTGGCAAGACAGTGATGGAGTGAATGATGGTGAAAGTTTTTCTTTTTCAGGCCACCCTTCCTTAGTGGGAGAAGGCCGATGTGTTAATAAAATAATAAAAAAATAATACAGCCTCTCCTCACTTAACGACAGAGTTCCATTCCTGAAACCATATCAGTAAACGAATTCATCATTAAGTGAGGAGCATACTACAGTGGTACCCCGACTTACGATGCTATCATTTTACGTTATTTTCGATAACCGATATTTATAACGTAAAAAATTTGACTGTGACTTACGATGTTTGCTTCGTGTACCGACATTCGTACCGGACGTGTCCGCTTGGCGCCCAGCTGAGCGCGCACTCCAGGGAGCGTCAGTGCTATTGTTTACAAGCGAGAGCGACCACCCACCCACACCCACGCATTCATACCAGTATATTGTCATTATTCCACTGTTTTTAGTGCTTGCAACTGCTAAATAAGCTACCATGGGTCCAAGGAAAGATCCTAGTGCTAAGCCTGTGGCAAAGAGGAACAGAAATATATGTACGATAGAACTGAAGAAGGAGATAATAGAAAAATATGAAAGTGGAGTGCGTATCAGTGAGCTGGCCAGGCTGTATGGTAAACCCTTTTCTACCATCGCTACCATTGTGGCCAAGAAAATTCAAGTAAAATCAAGGAAGCTGTTGTTGCAAAGGTTCATGTGTGATCACAAAACACAGACCACAAGTGCTGGAAAATGTGGAAAGGTTGTTGTTGGTGTGGATCAACGAGAAACAGTTAGCAGGAGATACTGTTTCGGAGGCAATAATATGTGAAAAAGCAAGGCAGTTGCATGATGATCTCGTTAAGAAAATGCCTGCAACGAGTGATGAAGTGAGCGAATTTAAAGCCAGCAGAGGCTGGTTTTACAAATTTAAGAATCGAAGTGGCATACATAGTGTTGTGAGGCATGGTGAGGCAGCCAGTTGTGACAAAAGTGCGGCTGAAAAATATGTGCCTGAATTCCAGGAGTACCTAGAGGCTGAACAATTCCTCCCCCAACAAGTGTTTAATTGTGATGAAACAGGCCTGTTTTGGAAGAAAATGCCCAACAGGACCTACATTACTCAGGAGGAAAAGGCACAGCCAGGACATAAGCCTATGAAAGACAGGCTAACTTTGATGCTTTGTGCCAATGCCAGTGGTGATTGCAAAGTGAAGCCTTTACTGGTGTATCTTTTGAAAATCCCGAGTGTTTGGCAGATGCGGTGTCAGCAAGTCTAACTTGTGTGTGATGTGGAGGTCTAACAAAAGGCATGGGTCACAAAGGACATTTTCTTAGATTGGTTCAATGGCGTGTTTGGCCCCAGTGTGAAGAAATATCTATTGGACAATAATTTGCCACTTAAGTGCCTCCTGATAATGGACAATGCTCCTTGTCATCCTCCAAACTTGGTAGAGAAAATTGTGGAGGAGTTTAAATTCATCAAAGTGAAGTTCTTGCCCCCTAATACCACTCCTCTCCTCCAGCCCATGGACCAGCAGGTCATTTCCAACTTTAAAAACTCTACACCAAAGCAATGTTTCAAAAGTGCTTTGATGTGACCACAGACATGAATATAACAATAAGAGAATTTTGGAAAAACATTTCCATATGCTGCATTGTGTACACCTTATAGGTAAGGCTTGGGAGGGGGTGACTACCAGGACTTTGAACTCTGCCTGAGAAAATTGTGGCCAGACTGTGTCCTAGAGAGGGGTTTTGAAGGTTTTGGGGCTGAGCCTCAGAACCCTGAGCATGAGCCTGAGCCTGAGCCTGTTGTGGAAGAAATTGTGGAATTGGGCAAGTCTTTGGGGTTAGAGGTGAGTGGTGAGGATGTGGAACAGTTGGTGGAGGAGCACAAGGAAGAGCTAACCACTGAAGATCTGCAAGAGCTTCAACAGCAACTGGAACAAGAGACCAGTGGTCAGGACAATGGTTCAGAGGAGGAGGAGGAGGTGGAACAAAAAGGGAAGAATGTGCCTTCTTCAAGGATTAGGGAGATCTGTGCCAAATGGAGTGATGTGCAAGCATTTATGGATGAATATCACCCTAACCATGCTGTTGCAGGCCGTGCTGGCAACCTGTACAATGACACAGTGGTGTGTCATTTCAGGGATGTGTTAAAGAATCGCCAGACACAGAGCTCCCTGGACAAATTTGTTGTTAGAAAGAGGTCCAGTGACTCTCAAGCTGGTCCTAGTGGCATTCAAAGAAAAAGGGAAGTAACCCCAGAAAAGGACTTGGTACCTGCAGTGTTAATGGAAGGGGATTCCCCTTTCAAACACTAGCATACTACTCCACCTTCTCCCCTCCCGTCCTCCACACATCAACAACTCTTCAATAAATGTAAGTGACATGTTATTGTTCAATGTTTACATGTGTATTTAGGTATTCTTTATTAAATTCTTTATTATTTAATGTCAAAAAGTTCTAAAAAATATTTTATTTAACTACTTTTGGAAGTCTTGGACGGATTAAATTTATTTCCATTATTTCTTATGGGGAAAATTGATTTGTGTAACGATTGTTT
>WNWK01026157.1:0-27718 GCA_009830355.1 Cherax destructor
AATCTCAACAACTCTGTTCCTTAGATATTAAACTTACTTTTGCCAGACAAACACTCTTCGCACCAATCTAGTTCATACCTCTTCTCCCTCTAGATTCTCCTGGTGTCTACTCTATTTCCTGTTCCTCTTGTCTTCTTCAGTATTTTGGAGAAACTGGCCATTCTCTTTCTGACAGATTCAAGGAGCACAAAAGTAGTGTTAGGCTTGCTGTCACCAACAATGCTCTTTTCTGTCATGTCAGAGATCACAGACTGGTCTTCTGCTAAAACTGTCTACCCTACTTATAACTTTCACAGTCGCCATCTGGTTGAATCCCCCCTCATACACAACTTTCCTTGTATGAATCTTAGTCCTGGCTTTGTCTCTGTAGATGCCTTCCTTTCCCATTACATTGTCAAATGCTCCAAACTTCAGAACACCCATGACTGGGTTCTTTTTTCTCCTCCTCCCTCTTCCCCTTTCCTTTTTCCTCTTGCTTCTTTGGGTTTTCTTTCCTCTGCCTTGGGTGTTTGGTTCTTTTTATTCCCGCCCCTGTGTTTTTCCTACCCTCAGTGGGCCCTAGCTCTCCTGCAGTGCTCCTCTTTTTGGTCTTTGACTGACTCCACTATTACTACTACTACCTCTACTTCCCTTCCCTACTACCTCTCATGTCCCATCCCTGTCTGCTGGCTTATATATACTGCCTCCTTCTCCCTTTCTGTTAGTGTGACTTTGTAAATGGTCCAAGTCGGACTGAAATGTCGTTGTAACTCCTCTCTCTTATGTGCGGGTTATTTGTATATTGTTCCAGTCACGTTATTGTGCCTTTTTTTATTTACATGAAATGTAAAGTGCATGGACGGAGACAAGGGTCACATGTAGAAATTTTATTTTAGAACGTCCAAACCTCCAGTCATTAAAGGGACACGTCCTAACAAACCTGGGAAGAAATGGTGAATCCTTCATTGTTAATGGTAATACAGTATAAATGAAATCTTGAATTTATGTCCACATTTTGCACCAGCTAGATGCTCGAGCTTTTTACTTGATATTCTAACCTAGTAACCCTTCAAGGGTTACAACTTACTGAGTAATGACTTTTTTCAAAGTAATTGGACCTGTCTTCCATTTCCTTGGATCAGACCTGATTGCTTCCAATTCCTCGAGGTGCTTTATGATTTCCATGGACTTCACCCCTAATAAATGTAATAATAGTACTCTAACTTAGTAAAGGACCATTGTTTGTAATGGTGCTGATAATTTCTTTTAAGATTGTATTTACATATTGGAATGGGTAGTCAATCAGTTATAAGGCAAGATTATAATACATGAAAAGACTGTACTGTGTAATATATTAATGATGTAACTATGCCTTGTAGTGTCCGACAGACCTGTTGTAACCTCTTTAATCATACTGTTTTGCACTACCACTCGTAGAGGTGTGATGGTTTCTAATAAACAAAGGAGTGCTTTGTTACATGTCATGTCATGTGACAGCTCATCCTTCTAACCAGTCAGTATTTACTGTGGCTTAGACAGTCAAATGTGTGATTGCGACACAGAAGTGAAACAAAAATGATACAGTGGAACCTCGACTTACGAGTTTAATCCGTTCCATGACCCAGCTCGTAAATCAATTTGCTCATACAGTGGACCCTCAAGTTTCATGATTAATCCATTCCAGAGAGTCCGCTGAAAGGCGAAATTCATGAATGCAAAACCATTTTCCCCATAAGAAATAATGGAAATCCAATTAATCCATTTCAGACACCCAAAGTACAGTGGACCCCGAGTAACGTAAAAACTTCATTCCAGAAGCCTGCTCAAGTGCCATTACCAATGAATTTACCCCCTTAAGGAATAATGTCACGTAGGTTAGTCTATTTCAGACCCCCAAAAATACACTTCCACAAGCACTTACAATATTATACTTACATAATTGCACAATTTCCGGGATGTTCGTTAACCGGGGTTCCACTGTATTTACATACACACATCTAGGTTTTTCTTCTTTTCTTGATAGCTCTTATTTTCTCTATTGTCCATGGGGAAGTGGAAAGAATCTTTCCTCCGTAAGCCATGCATGTCATATGAGAGCGACTTATATGCCAGGAGCAATGGGCTAGTAACCCCTTCTCCTGTACACATTTACTAAAAAAGAGAAGAATAAAAACTTTATAAAACTGGGATGTTTGAATGTCGTGGATGTAGTGCGGATGGTAAGAAAGAGATGATTGCTGATGTAATGAATGAAAGAAGTTGGATGTCCTGGCCCTAAGCGAAACAAAGCTGAAGGGGGTAGGCGAGTTTCAGTGGGGAGAAATAAATGGGATTAAGTCAGGAGTATCTGAGAGAGTTAGAGTTAAGGAAGGGGTAGCAATAATGTTGAAGGATCAGTTATGGAAGGAGAAGAGGGAATATAAATGTGTAAATTCAAGGATTATGTGGATTAAAATAAAGGTCGGATGCGAAAAGTGGGTCATAATAAGCGTGTATGCACCTGGAGAAGAGAGGAGTGTAGAGGAGAGAGAGAGATTTTTGGAGATGTTAAGCGAATGTATAGGAACTTTTGAACCAAGTGAGAGAGTAATTGTGGTAGGGGACCTAAATGCTAAAGTAGGAGAAACATGTAGAGAGGGTGTGGTAGGTAAGTTTGGGGTGCCAAAGGTGTAAATGATAATGGGAACCCTTTGATTGAACTTTGTATAGAAAGGGGTTTAGTTATAGGTAATACATATTTTAAGAAAAAGAGGATAAATAAGTATACAAGATATGATGTAGGGCAAAATGACAGAAGTTTATTGGACTATGTATTGGTAGATAAAAGACTGTTGAGTAGACTTCCAGGATGTACATGTTTATAGAGGGACCACAGATATATCAGATCACTTTTAAGTTATAGCTACAGTGGGAGTAAAGGTAGATGGGATACAAGGAAAATAGAAGCAGTAAGTAAGAGAGAGGTGAAGGTTTATAAACTAAAAGAGGAGGCAGTTAGGGTAAGATATATACAACTATTAGAGGATAGATGGGTTAGTGAGAGTGTAGGCAATGGGGTCGAAGATGTATGGGGTAGATTTAAAAATGTAATGTTAGAGTGTTCAGCAGAAGTTTGTGTTTACAGGTGAGTGGGTGCAGGAGGGAAGAAGAGCGGTGGTGGAATGATGATGTAAAGAGAGTAGTAAGGGAGAAAAGTTAGCATATGAGAGGTTTTCACAAAGTAGAAGTGATGCAAGGAGGAAGAGTATTGGAGAGAAAAAGAGAGGTTAAGAGAGTGGTGAAGCAATGTAAAAAGAGAGCAAATGAGAGAGTGGGTGAGATGTTATCAACAAATTTTGTTGAAAATAAGAAAAAGTTTTGGAGTGAGATTAATAAGTTGAGGAAGCCTAGGGAACAAATGGATATGACAGTTAAAAATAGGAGAGGAGAGTTATTAAATGGAGAGTTAGAGGTATCGGGAAGATGGAGGGAATATTTTGAGGAGTTGTTAAATGTTAATGAAGACAGGGAAGCTGTGAGTAATAACATCTTGTAGGAGTGTGGAAGAGCCAGTTGTGAGTGTGGGGGAAGTTCGTGAGGCAGTGGGTAGAATGAAAGGGGGTAAGGCAGCTGGGATTGATGGGATAAAGATAGAAATGTTAAAAGCAGGTGGGGATATAGTTTTGGAGTGGTTGGTGCTATTATTTAATAAATGTATGGAAGAGGGTAAGGTACCTAGGGATTGGCAGAGAGCATGTATTGTTCCTTTGTATAAAGGCAAAGGGGACAAAAGAGAGTGCAAAAATTATAGGGGAATAAGTCTATTGAGTGTACCTGGTAAAGTGTATGGTAGAGTTATTATTGAAAGAATTAAGAGTAAGACAAAGCAGGATAGCAGATGAACAAGGGGGCTTTAGGAAAGGTAGGGGGTGTGTAGACCAATTGTTTACAGTGAAACATATAGGTGAACAGTATTTGGATAAGGGTAAAAGAGGTTTTTGTGGCATTTATGGATTTGGAAAAGGCATATGATAGGGTGGATAGGGGGGCAATGTGGCAGATGTTGCAGGTGTATGGAATAGGAGGTAGGTTACTGAAAGCAGTGAAGAGTTTTTATGAGGATAGTGAGGCTCAGGTTAGAGTGTGTAGGAGGGAGGGGGACTATTTCCCAGTAAAAGTGAGCCTTAGACAAGGATGTGTGATATCACTGTGGTTGTTCAATATATTTATAGATGTCGTTGTAAGAGAAGTGAATGTGAGGGTCTTGGCAAGAGGTGTGGGGTTAAAAGATAAAGAATCAAATACAAAGTGGGAGTTGTCACAGTTGCTTTTTGCTGATGACACTGTGCTTTTGGGAGATTCTGAAGAGAAGTTGCAGAGGTTGGTGGATGAATTTGGTAGGGTGTGTAAAAGAAGAAAATTGAAAGTGAATATAGGAAAGAGTAAGGTGATGAGGATAACAAAAAGATTAGGTGACAAAAGATTGAATATCAGATTGGAGGGAGAGAGTATGGAGGAGATGAATGTATTCAGATATTTGGGAGTGGACATGTCAGCAGATGGGTCTATGAAGGATGAGGTGAATCATAGAATTGATGAGGGGAAAAGGGTGAGTGGAGCACTTTGGAGTCTGTGGAGACAAAGAACTTTGTCCATGGAAGTAAAGGGAATGTATGAGAGTATAGTTATACCAACACTCTTATATGGGTGTGAAGCATGGGTGATGAATGTTGCAATGAGAAGGCTGGAGGCAGTGGAGATATCATGTCTGAGGTCAATGTGTAGTGTGAATATAATGCAGAGAATTCGGAGTTTGGAAATTAGGAGGAGGTGCGGAATTATCAAAACTATTTTCCAGAGAGCTGAGGAGGAGTTGTTGAGGTGGTTCGGACATGTAGAGAGAATGGAACGAGACAGAATGACTTCGAGTGTATAAATCTGTAGTGGAGGGAGGGCGGGGTAGGGGTAGGCCTAGGAAAGGTTGGAGGGAGGGGTAAAGGAGGTTTTGTGTGCGAGGGCTTGGACTTCCAGCAAGCATGTGTGAGCGTATTTGATAGGAGTGAATGGAGACAAATGGTTTTAATACTTGACGTGCTGTTGGAGTGTCAGCAAAGTAACATTTATGAAAGGATTCAGGAAACCAGCATGCCGGACTTGAGTTCTGGAGATGGGAAGTACTACAGTGTCTGCACTCTGAAGGAGGGGTGTTAATGTTGCAGTTTTATAACTGTAGTGTAAAGCACCCCTCTGGCAACACAGTGATGGAGTGAATGATGATGACAGTTTTTCTTTTTCGGGCCACCCTGCCTTGGTGGGAATCGGCCGATGTGTTAATAAAAAAAAATAAAAAAATAATTTACTCTTTAATTTATAAATAAGAAATATTTACACTTACCTTTGAGAAGATGTTAGTTTAATTAGTTAGTTTGATGGAGGAGATGCTGGCAGAGGTTTAAGGTGGTGGAAGATAGCAGGGCGGCGAATGGTCATTGGCTCTATATTCCTCCAACAACATTGGAGAGTTACTTTCAAGTCCTTTTTCTATCACTTAATCGCTTAACTTACTTGCTACACTGTTAATGCTACACTTTATTGCTGGCTGGCGCTATAGCCTTTATCGACTCCTGTTGCTTTAGTATCCTACACATCATAGAATCACTGAATCACTGAAGAAGGCACATTCTTCTTTCTCTCTTCCTCCTCCACTTTGGTACTTTGCTATAAGTTTTTTCTTGAATTCTATTGCGTTTCTCCTTCTTTACCAAAAGGCTGGCACTAGGAGCTTTCTTTGGGCCCATGGTGGCTTATTTAGCAGTTGCAAGCACAAAGAACAATGGATTATTATGAAATGTACCGTATGAGCCCGTGGGGTTGTGGTCACTCGCTCATAATCAATGCCACATTGACTGTGGTGGTTGGAGGTAGGCTGGCTTTGTTTACGGCCTGACGCTGGGAGAAGGGCTGGACTCGTACCATACCGCCGCTTATTCTCAAAAAAAAAATCATGAACCTTGAGTCTATTTTTTGCTGAAAAAAAAACGCTGAAAGGCGAAATTCATGAAACATGATGCCGTTGAAACTCGGGAGTCCACTGTATATAAAATCAAATTTCCTCATTTAAATTAATTGAAATGCCATTAATCCATTCCAGCGGAATTCCTGCTCTCGGGAGGCAGAACAAAAATACTTCAATATGACGCTAATATCAACTCTACAGCTTATTTATCTATCACAATTCATCTAATATGACATAGTAAAAAATATAATTAACATAGAAACATGATATATACTCTAGAATGAATAAAATAGGCCATAATATGGCGAGTGGTGGCGGCGGCATTCATTCCCTCGCCCACTCTGACTATATCTTTCCATGCTCCTATTATAAGAGAAAACGGAGAGTTTGTGAGGCTAACTGCACTAGTTTCATAAATAAGTTTCATAAATAAGAAATATTGTATAAAAAACGTAATAGAGATTGTAAAGAAATAGTGGTTTTATAAAGTGTACGTACGTTGGTGGAGGTGGAGAGTGGAAGATAGGCTACTTGCTACTAGATCGTACCGCCACCCGCTCACCTCACTTGTTTATCTATGATTTCATGCTGTAATTCCATGGACATCATCCTCTTTTTCTTCTCAGTACTGTCCTTTGCACTTACTTTCTTAGGATCCATGGTTAGAAAAAAGAAATTTGGCAATAATAACACAAGAAATGCTTCCACGGCGACATAAACACATGCACATCTCAGCTGATGTTGTGGTGTTCGCTGCAAGACCTAATGGCGATGTTCTGAAACTCGCTCATTATTATTATTATTATTATTATAATTTTTTTTTTTTTCAAGAGTCGGCCATCTCCCACTGAGGCAGGGTGACCCAAAAAGAAAGAAAATCCCAAAAAAGAAAATACTTTCATCATTCAACACTTTCACCTCACTCATACATAATCACTGTCTTTGCAGAGGCGCTCAGATACAACAGTTTAGAATAGTCCCTCCAAACTGTCACTATCCCAGACCCCTCCTTTAACCCTTTGACTGTCGGAGGCCCCATTCTGAAACTGTCATTCTATGTCAGAAAATTTTGGAAAAAAAAAAAATTATTTTTTCTTATGAAATGATAGAGAATCTTTTCCCGATTGTAATGACACCAAAAGTATGAAATTTGATTAAAAACTTACGGAATTACGCTCTCACAAAGTTAGCGATGTCAGTGATATATACGCATCGGCGATTTCGCCGAATTTGAGCCCTATTTTAGGCCAATTCCATTGGGACAGTCGACCAAACTCATAGCTATTTCTTTAGAACTCCATTTGTTCTATCGATTGAGTACAAGAAATCACCAATTTACCGATTTCAACTACCCAATAAAGTGGTCAGAAAATGGCAATTTCGCCAATTTCATGCAAAATAAAAAAGATGTCAATTTCAAAATAGGGTCCAGAATAAACAATGCAGACATCCCTAGCACTAAAATAAGATGTTATCTGTTCATTAGTCATGTCTTTAGGCCCCTCTTACATTACTCTTGCTTTCTATTTTGATTTTTTATTCATACAAAAAATAGAAGATTTATTGTTATGCAGACAATTGCATTATTGTAAAAACTGTATAAATAATATCTGTGCACTTGTGAAAGAATATTAGACTCACCAGTTGATGTGTATTGGACGCATGGTGTGATTTGTTTACTTTTGAACATTGGCAAAAATCGAACATTTCTGCTACTTTGAGCTCAATTTCAAGATAGTTTACATCATGAAACTAATCAAAATCATCTCTATTCCTGTAATATGTTTCCCATTCTATCAAATGAAACCATGAAAAAGAGAATACAACCATAAATACTATACGAAAACACACCTCAAAGACGGCGTTTTAATTAAAAAAAACGGTCGGAGTTTTTTTTTTCTCATTATGTACTGCTTGCTGCAGGATTTTTTTTATACTGCGCACACTGACCACACAGACCCATTCTCTCACATGTGGGCCTACCAGCTTTCTCCTGCTTGATTTGAGGCCGCTAGAATTTAGGCGTATAAATACGTCCGAAACATTGGCTCGTAAGACGTAAATATACGTCCGAAACAGTCAAAGGGTTAAGGTGCAGGCATTGTACTTCCCATTTCCAGGAGTCAAGTCCAGCTAAATCTATAATAACCGGTTTCCCTGAATCCCTTCACTAAATATTGCCCTGCTCACTCTCCAACAGCTCGTCAGGTCCCAAAAACCATTTGTTTCCATTGACTCCTATCTAAGACGGTCACACATGCTTGCTGGAAGTCCAAGCCCCACGCCCACAAAACTTCCTTTACCCCCTCCCTCCAACTTTTTTGAGGACGACCCCTACCCCTCCTTCCTTCCCCTACAGATTTATACGCTCTCCAAGTCATTCTACTTTGATCCATTCTCTCTAAATGACCAAACCACCTCAACAACCCCTCTTCATCCCTCTGACTAATACTTTTAGTAACTCCACCTTCCCAAACTCGTCCACTAACCTTTGCAACTTTTCTTTAGAATCTCCCATAAGCACAGTATCATCAGCAAAAAGTAAATGTGTCAACTCCCATTTTGTACTTGATTCCCATAATTTAATCCCACTTTTCTCCCCAACACCCTAGCATTTACTTCGTTTACAACCCCATCTATAAATATATTAAACAACCATGGTGACATTACACATACCTGTCTAAGACCTACTTTTACCAGGAAGTAATCTCCCTCTCTCCTACACACCCTAACCTGTGCCTCACTATTCTCATAAAAACTCTTTACAGCATTCAGTAACTTACTACCTATTCCATACACTTGCAACATCTGCCACATTGCTAACCTATCCACTCTATCATATGCTTTTTCTAAATCCATAAATGCAATGAAAATTTCCCTACCTTTATCTAAATACTGTTCACATATATTCTTCAATGTAAACACTTGATCTACACATCCCCTACCCACTCTAAAAGCTCCTTGCTCATCTGCGGTCCTACTCTCTGTCTTACCTCTAATTCTTTCAATAATAACCCTACCGTACACTTTACCTGGTATACTTAGTAAACTTATTCCGCTATAATTTTTACAATCTCTCTTGTCACCCTTCCTTTTATATAAAGGAACTATACACGCTCTCTGCCAATCCTTAGGTACCATCCCTCTTTCATACATTTATTAAACAAAGATACCAACCACTCCAACACAATATCTCCCCCTGATTTTAACATTTCTGTCATGATCCCGTCAGTTCCTGCTGCTTTACCTCCTTTCATTCTACGTAATGCCTCACACACCTCCCCATACTCACATCCTGCTCTTCCTCACGCCTAAAAGATGTTATACCTCCCTGACCAGTGCATGAAATGACCGCCTCTCTTTCTTCATCGACATTTAAAAGTTCCTCAAAATATTCCCGCCATCTACCTAATACCTCTAGCTCCCCATCTACTAACTCTCCTACTCTCTTTTTAACTGACAAATCCATTCGTTTCCTAGGCTTTCTTAACTTGTTTATCTCACTCCAAAACTTTCTTATTTTCAGCAAAATTTCTTGGCATTGCCTCTCCCACTCTTTCATCTGCTCTCCTTTTGCACTCTCTTCACCTTTCTTTTACTCTCCATATACTCTGCCCTACTTATATCACTTCTGCTTTGTAAAAACCTCTCATAAGTTACCTTTTTCTCATTTTTCGCACCCTTTACTTCGTCATTCCACCAATCACTCCTCTTTCCTCTTGCACCCACCCTCCTATAGCCACATACTTCTGCCCCACATTCTAATACTGCATTTTTAAAACTATCCCAACTCTCTTCAACCCCCCCACTACTCATACTTGCACTAGCCCACCTTTCTGCCAATACTTGCTTATATCTCACCCTAACTTTCTCCTCCCTTAGTTTATACACTTTCACCTCTCTCTTACTTGCTGTTGCCATTTTCCTTATGTCCCATCTACGTCTTACTTTAACTGTAGCTACAACTAAATAATGATCCGATATATCCATTGCCCCTCTATAAACATGTACATCCTGAAGCCTACCCATCAACCTTTTATCCACCAATACATAATCTAACAAACTACTTTCATTACGTGCTATATCATACCTTGTACAGTAGGGCCCAACTTATATGGCAGGTTAGGTTCCAGGCTAGTGCCTTAAAGCAGACATCGCCGAAAAGCAGAACGCCATTTTTTTCCACTTCTAAATGCATATAAATGCCAGACAACAAGCTTACACTAACTTATATTAAGTTAGCAATAGCACTAGGCATTAAAAAACACAATAAAAGTAAGATACATACAGAGTACACTTATTACTTACCTTAAAGTATGCTATGTAACGTGTTTTTTAAATAATTTTGAAGAAAATATCATAGATGAATTAATGAAAATGTCTATATTAACGTAAAATAAGACATTTAATGTGCCCAAGAGTGATTATTATTAGTAGTATTACGTAATATTTTCCCTCCTCCCGGCAACACCATAGCATATACATAGCTTTGTAACGTGTTTCTTATATAATTTTGAAGAAAATATCATAGATGGATTAATGAAAATGTCTATATTAACATAAAATAAGACATTTAATGTGCCCAAGAGTGATTATTATTAGTATTAAGTAATATTTTCAGTCCGCCCGGCAATCACACCTTCATAGCATATAAAAATAGCATATAAACAGCATGTTTATATGTTATGTAATGTGTTTCTTATATAAATTTAAAGAAAATATCATAGATGGATTAATGAAAATGTCTATATTGACGTAAAATTGGACATTTAACCCTTTCGAATTGGATTTATAATAAACAGGGAGGCTACCTTTTGCATAGTTCTTTAGGGCCCTAGGATTCTCTGAGTGATAAATTATTATAGGGTTTAACTTGCAATCCCCAGCAGAATTAGCTCCTAGCAAGAGTGTTAGCTGACACTCATGGGTTATCCTGGGTTCTCTACACATATGCTGCTATATGTAACTGTATTTGATGGCTATCTCAGCGATCAACATATACCTTGTAGAGTAAGTTTATTCAGGTATACACTAATACAGTTACATAGATTATCATACATAGCAGAATATGTGTAGACAACCTAGGATAATCCAAAAAAGTCAGTTCACCGAGTTTAATAATTTCTAACTTGGCACTTAAAGTAAGAGGCTTACGACTCCTCTTTTTATCACAACTAAGCTTAGACACCATAGTCAATGAGAGCTAACTAGTAAACGAAAGAGTAAACGAGAGAGAACGAGATACGGAGTTCAGACAAGGTAAAAAAACAAACTGAACAGGTAGTGGGCGATCACTCGGTCAGGCGAAATGAATGCAATTAATACGTGTCCACTTTTAGTTCATTCACATACGTTTGTAAGAGTTTGTGAAACTTTTACCTCAAAATAATTTTTTTTATTATAATAATAATTACCTCACAATACAAATACTCTTACATTGTGTACAAGTTGTACAAATTAGTGCAAAATAAACAAACAGCAACACGCCCATTCTGATGAAAGTTTTTCTTTTTCGGGCCACCCTGCCTTGGTGGGAATCGGCCGATGTGTTAATAAAAAAAAAAAAAAAAGAGAAGCGCTAAACCCACAAGGGTCGTGAATAGCCATATATAGAGTGAAGGCATATGAAAGGAATATTTTTCTACAGTTATCCCTCAGTGTTTGACTAGAGAAAACGTAATTCTTCCGACACTCCTACTAAGTTGCTTGGTAAACAAATCTCATATTTGTTAATTTTTATTATGTGGGTGTATGTATCATGTTTATATGCTATGTAACGTGTTTTTTAAATAATTTTGAAGAAAATATCATAGATGAATTAATGAAAATGTCTATATTAACGTAAAATAAGACATTTAATGTGCCCATGAGTGATTATTATTAGTAGTATTACGTAATGTTTTCCCTCCTTCCGGCAACACCATAGAATATACATAGCTTTGTAACGTGTTTCTTATATAATTTTGAAGAAAATATCATAGATGGATTAATGAAAATGTCTATATTAACATAAAATAAGACATTTAATGTGCCTAAGAGTGATTATTATTAGTATTAAGTAATATTTTCCCTCCGCCCGGCAACCACACCTACATAGCATATAAAAATAGCATATAAACAGCATGTTTATATGGTATGTAACGTGTTTCTTATATAAATTTAAAGAAAATATCAGATGGATTAATGAAAATGTCTATATTGACATAAAATTGGACATTTAACCCTATGACTGTCGCAACCCCTAATCCTGAGTGCTCTCCTGTTGTCGCAAAATTTAAAAAAAAAAAAAATTTCTTATGAAATGATAGAGAATCTTTTCCCGATGGTAATGACACCAAAAGTATGAAATTTGATTGAAAACTTAGAGTTAGGCTCTCGCGAAGTTAGTGATCTCGGCGATATATACGCATCAGCAATTTCGCTGACTTTGAGCCATATTTTCGGCCAATTCCATTGTTCCAGTCGACCAAACTCATAGCTATTTCTTTAGAACTCCATTTGTTCTATCGATTGAGTACAAGAAACCACCAATTTACCGATTTCAACTACCCAATAAAGTGGTCAGAAATTGGTAATTTGGCCAATTTCATGCAAAATAAAAAAATTGTCAATATCAAAATAGGGTCCAGAATAAACAATGCAGACATTCCTGGCACTAAAATAAGATGTTATCTGTTCATTAGTCACATCTTTAGACCCCTCTTATATTACTCTTGCTTTCTATTTTGATTTTTTATTCACACAAAAAATAGAAGATTTACCGTTATGCAGACTATTGCATTATTGTAAAAATGGTATAAATAATATCAGTGCACTTGTGAAAGAATATTAGACTCACCAATTGATGTGTATTGGACGCATGGTGTGATTTGTTTACTCTTGAACATTTGCAAATATCGAACATTTCCCCTACTTTGAGCTCAATTTCAAGGTCGTTTTCATCATGAAACTAATCAAAATCATCTATATTTCTTTAGTATGTTTTCCATTCTATCAAATGAGACCATAAAAAAGAGAATACAACCATAAATACTATACGAAAATGCACCTCAAAAACGGCGTTTTAATCCAAAAAACGGTCTGAGTTTTTTTTCTCTCATTATGCACTGCGAGCTGCAGGATTTTTTTTATACAGCGCACACTGACCACACAGACCCATTCTCTCATATGTGGGCCTACCAGCTTTCTCCCGCTTGATTTGAAGCCGCTAGAATTTGTGAGTATATATACGTCCGATACAGTGGCTCGTAAGACGTATATATACGACCGAAACAGTCAAAGGGTTAATTTGCCCAAGAGTGATTATTACACAATAGAGAGATGTGCTCACGGAAAATGTAAACAAACCAGGTGGTGCGCGCCGTATCTGAAAGAATCCTTGACTCCTCCACCAGTCTTTGCAACTCCTCCTTGACTCCTCCACCAGTCTTTGCAACACATCCACCTTGACTCCTCCACCAGTCTTTGGAAGTTGAAGACTTGAGATGAATCACAGGGATGTTAGGAAGTATTTCTTCAGTCACAGAGTTGTCAGGAAGTGGAATAGTCTGGGAATTGATGTAGTGCAGGCAGGATCCTTACATAGCTTTAAGAAGAGGTATACAAATGTTTTGGTCATAAATTGAATTTGCCATATGAATGGAACACCGAAAGGCGAAACGCCGAAAAGCGGGGCCCTACTGTATACTTATTTATCCTCTTTTTCATAAAATATGTATTACTTATTACCAAACCTCTTTCTACACATAGCTCAATTAATTGCTGTTATTCTGTTGAACAGCGGTTTAGTGCTGAAGGGATAGCGTAGGTTGCAGAGATACGGTCGTGGACTAGATTGGCTTTATTAGACGAAGGAGTGAGTACACAATGGGCAGAGTGTGAGGAGACCCGAAAGCCAGACCGCTGTAGGGTAGGATGTTAGTCCTAGGATGGAGGCCATATCTCTGCAACCTAGGCACCCTTCGCACTAAACCACTGTTCAACAGAATAACAGCAATTACAGTGGTGACAGTGGTGGGATACTTAAAGGCTTCCCATTTTCATTTACCCCTGGCACCCCAAATTTACCTACTACTCCCTCCACAACATTTTTACCCACTTTAGCATTGAGATCCCCAACCACAAGTACTCTCTCACTTGGTTCAAAACTCCCCACACACTCACTCAATATTTCCCAAAATCTCTCTCTCTCCTCTACACTTCTTTCTTTTCCAGGTGCATAAACACTTACTATAACCCACTTTTCACATCCAACCCTTATTTTACACCACATAATCCTTGAATTGATACATTTATATTCCCTCTTTTCCTGCCATAACTTATCCTTCAACATTATTGCTACTTCTTCTTTAGCTCTAACTCTGTTTGAAACCCCTGACCTAATCCCATTTATTATTATTATTATTATTAATAATTTAGGGAACTGGAGCACAGATCCAATTCAAGGTTCCTTGATGCTGGTGAGGGGGCTCTGGATCTAGGGAATTGGATCTGTGCTCCAGTTCCCTAAATTAATAATAATAATAATAATGAGCGTTCAGTTCCCTAAAGTATTAATAATAATAATAATTATAATAATAATAATAATGAGAGCTTCAGAACGCCGCCAACTCAGTGCACTATTTTCCTCGCTGTGAAAGCATTTCTCTTGTGTTTGCTTGCATTTTGTGCAGTTATTTTGCCAAATTTCTTTTTTCTAACCATGGATCCTAAGAAAGTAAGTGCAAAGGACAGTGCTGAGAAGAAAAAGATGATGATGTCCATGGAATTAAAGCTTGAAATCATAGATAAACAAGCGAGGTGTGTGGGTTGAGGGGAAAGCAGGGTAAGCTCGCTCGTAACTTGGATGTTGGCTCGTAACTCATAGCAAAGAATCGACCGAGCAACGGCTCATATCTCGAAAAACTCGTATGTTGGGACACATACATATCAGTGGGTTCTCATTTTCTTTTCATGCTCCAAATGTCTTTATTCACCTTCATGTATTATTATATTTATTGGCATCATTGTATGTTGAAATTGGTTAATTTTTGTTAATGGACAACAGACTAACTTACTGCTTCAGAATTTTTATATGAACATTAATTTTCTACATATTATGATTAGTATTAGTAATGTAGGAGGCTGTAGTAATGAAGGAGGGTGGAGGCAGTGGAGATACAGTGGTACCTCGAGTTACGATGGTCCCCAAAATCGCCCTTTTATGTAAGTTTATTTTTTTAAATGCTTTTGTAAGTATATTTTTGGGGGTGTAAAAGGACTAGTCTATTTTACATTATTCCTTATGGGGATAAATTCGTTTGGTAATGGCACTTGAACAGCATTCTCGAACGAAAAAATATCGTAACTCGAGGTACCACTGTATCATGTTTGAGGGTGATGTGCCATATGAATATGTGCAGAAAATTAGGAGTGTGAAGATTAGAAGATGATGCGAGTTACCAAAGGAATAATTCAGAGAGCTGAAGAGGGGCTGTTGAGGTGGTTTTGGCATTTACAGAGGATGAAGCAGAATAGAATGACTTAAAGTATATAAACCAGGGCGAAAGAAAGAGGGTAAGGGTCATCCTTGGAAGGGTTGGAGGGAGGGGTAAGGAGGTTGTGAGTGCTAGGGCTTGAATACCCAACAGGCTTGTGTGAGCATGTTAGACTGGTGTGAGTGGAGACAGGTGGTTTTTATGACTTAATGTGTTGTTAGAATGTGAGCATGGTAACATTTTTGAAGGTATTGAAGGAAACTGGTTAGCTAGAGTTGAGTGAGGGTATTGCATTTCAGAGGAACATATGAACTGTGATGTCATCACACTGCTGGCAAGACAGCAATTGATAGCAAATGTGTTTTCTAACTTTTGGGTCACCCTACCTCGATGGGAGACGACCTGTGTTAAATAGAAATGTACTTTATAAGATGATGTTAGTTCAAATAAATGTTGTTTTGTTGCAACTCATGAGAAGTAAACACAGCATTACTTGACCAGCAGTATGGTGGATTCTCTCTCTCTGTGATGTCATGTGTAGTCTATGATCTTTTCTTCATGACTTGTATTTTTTTTTATTCCTTGAAGCTTTTTCTAATTTAATTGCAGCTCTCTCTAGTTTTTAACACACGGTAACACAGCTGTATATTGCAATGTTGATTGAACACGTGTTACAATATAACAAAACATCAACATTTTGTTATGTACATGTACCTTATTTTAAAGCAATTTTGTCCCTAAAACTGTTCATGGGGTAACGAAGTAGGGCTACCTTCACAGCCCTGCTCTAAGTAGTGACTGGTTTTTTTTTTCTTAAGTACAACAAAGTGCAACTTGCCTAACTTGTAGAGTAATGGCAGTAAATTGTGTGGTATGCTTGTTGCATGTTGCTACTTGAACAATGAGCTCCTTAGTTATTGGTACATGCGAGGTTAAAATAATGGTAGCTGGTTTAGCAAGAGTGTTTCTATTAAAGTGCTCTACTACATTGATATGAATTTCTGGTGATGACTTTTTTTTCAATTACATACTTCAGGGTCATTTTTTCTGTCCAATGTTTGTAAAATTTTAGTGCACAGACTATAATATTCATGAGCTTATTTGTACTTTACCTATTTCCATTATATTTAAATTTATCACATTAAAATCTATCATCCAGTTTTACGTCAATTGCTCAACTTTTTAAATCCTTACTCAAAATTAAGCAGTTAACTTAATGACTTCTTTGTTTGCAAGATTTTGGCGTGTTCAGCAGGTATATTAATATCCGTCAACTCTCATGCTAGCTGGACAGATTGCCAAATAATTTTCTGGGCAGAAATTCATGAGAATAGGTTTTATGTGTAATAACTTTAAAATATTTACTAATTCTGAGTCTGTGTGATTATTTCATGCATCATATTTCAACATATTTAGATCTAATATACTACTGTGTTCTACTTACATGGTGTTTCTTGTATTATTTGAAGTTCAACCAGTGTTTGGATTTCATGAAGGCAGGTGAATATAAGACTAGATGCTCTTGTGTAATGCTGTATCAGTCTCTTCTCAAATGCTGTTTCCCCCTTCTCAGCCAAGTTCATGAACAGTAAATGATTCTTAATACATTGTTATTACAGTATCCATTATATAGATTAATCTCCTTGTTTCTACCTGTTTTGATTTACACCCATTTGAAGTAAGAAACATCTTGACACTTGTGTTCATTTTTGCTATGTAGAAGTGCTAATATTCTTCATATATTATTTGAAGCTAATTATTTTAATAAACTTATAGTTTTGTCTTTTAATTATTGAGTTCAAAGTCTTTTTGTGTCCTGTGTATCTTTCATTGTTTTCTGTTCTATGTTATCTATTTTTTCTCATATAGTATTCCAGCTTAATTACAAGTATTTGCTTTTCTTTCCAGTACAGTTTACTTTATGAAGATTAGCAGACTAGTTTCGTTTAGTTGAAGCATGGGTAGTTGACAAGTGGTAAACAGACACATACAGCAGAGAAGACCTTCATTAGTATGATGTTTCACTTACACGTGCCTTTAGCTCATGCAAAGAAGCATCATTTAAGAAGGCTCCTTAAAACAAAAAAAAAAAGGCACAATATTGACTGGAACAATACACACACAACCCGCACATAGAAGAACACCCGTGACTTAACCTGATTCCTTCCCCTTCTATCTCTTCCCCTTCCCTCTTTTCTCCTCTTTCTTCTTTCTCCTCTGGGTTTTCTTTCTTTTGCCTTGTTTTGTCCTTCTTTATTTTATTCTCATTTTTTCCCCTCTGTGTTCTTGTCCTTACCCCATGCGGGCCGACAGCTTTATTGCAGTGCTTCTCTTTCCTAGAATATGACTGACTCTACTACTACTACTTCCACTACCACTCTACTTCCCTACCACTACTACTTCCACTACCACTACTACTTCCACTATTACTCTTCCACCACTTTCTTTTGCCCTCCTGTCTGCTGGCCTATAATAACCCCTTCTACCTGTTCTTTGTGTTAGTGTAACTTTGTAAATGGTCCAAGTCGGATCGAACGTTGTCGTAAGCTCCTCTCTTCTATGTGCAGGTTGTGTGTGTAGTGAAGGTCTCCTTTTCCTGTGTGTGTGTCTTTCTACAATTAGTACAGTGGAACCTCCACTAACGAGTTTAATCCGTTCCATGACCTTGCTTGCATCTGGATTTGCTTGTTTGCAGAGTCAATTTTTCTCATTTAAAGTAAATGAAATGGAATTAATTCGTTCAGTGGAATTCAGGTGCCATAAAATACTTAAATAATTTCCCTAATATCAATTCTATGGCTTATTTATCTATCAGAATTCATCTAATATGACATAATAAACAATATAAATAACATAGAAACCTGATATATACTCTAGAATGAATAAAATGTGTCATTATATATGTGGCGGCATCGGCCGACAAGAATTTGTCTGGAGACAGGACAAAATACTCCTTGAATATTTCGCTATCATCAACTCTATAAGCTTATTTATCTATCACAATTTATTTAATGTGACATAATAAACAATATAAATAACATAGAAATCTGATATACAGTGGAGCCCCACCTAACAAGCAAAATTCATTCTAGAAGCCTGCTCAAGTGCCATTACCAAACGAATTTACTTTCCTTAAGAAATAATGTCAAGTAGGTTAGTCTATTTCAGACCCCCAAAAATACCTTCCACAAGCACTTACAATATTATACTTACATAATTGTACGATTTCGGGTGCTCGTTAGGCGGGGGTCCCTGTATACTCTAGAATGAATAAAATATGTCATGTGACAAGTGGAGGCAGCCATAACCGCTCCAGCATTGTTGTGATATTCACTGCCATCTAGTGACGGCTTTGAAGCCGTCTATTATAATTATTATTATATAGTACATTGTTATTATACATTTATTATTATTATTATTATTTTTATTATTATTATACATTATTATACTATTATTATTATACATATTATTATTATACATATTATTATTATTATTATTATTATTACAACATAAATAATTTGGAATTTTTATTCACCCAATAAATAGATTTACTGTTATGCAGACTACGGCATTATTGTAATAATTGTATAAATAATGTCAACTCATTCATGACTGCATATTAGAATGGAGGTGACGTCATTTATTTACTCCTGAACTCTCGCCAAAAATCAGACATTTCTGCTACTTTGAGCTCAATTTCAAGGTACGTACTTTTTCATGAAACCAATCAAAATCATATCTATTTCTGTAATATATCTTCCATTCTATCAAATGAGACCAAAAAACGAGAATATAACAATAAATACCATACGAAAATATACCACTAAGTTGCAGTTAATGGCTGAGAAAGTGAACTCCGTTATTTATGGTCCGATTTCTTTCATTTTTGGTGTACGTTAGAAGCATCTTTCCATCACACATTGCCCAAGTTTCAATAAGATAGTCCAACAAACAACTGAGATCCAATTCCCTAGATCAAGAGCAGAGCCCTCACCAGCGTCAAGGAACCTTCATTGAAACCCACTCGCATCTGGAAATTTCACTCGCGTCTGGAAGCAAAAAATCGACCGACGACTGCTCGTATCTGGAAACACTTGCACGTGGATGCACTCGTAAGTGGAGGTTCCACTGTATTTTATTTACACCTGAGCATTAAAGTTCTAGCTGGTTAGGTTGGAGTTTATAATAAAATAATTAACTACAGCCTCTCCTCCTTACTGGCAGAGTTCCGTTCCTAAGACCACAACGATAAACGAATTCATCGCTAATCAAGGAATCACCCCTTGCTGACACTTCAAAAGTGTCGCCACCTAAAATTAAAACATTGTTTTATGTTTGCTGGGAATTCCTTTCAATCTTTTTTTATTAACGGAAAAAACATGAAATAGGTCAATGACTTACTTCTGAGTATTCCAGGACACACGTGCATAGCTGATTACTTTGGAAAAATCGGGAAAAAACACACTTTTTCAGTCTTTTCATAGGATAAAGTGATCTATAGTTACCCTTCAGGCACATGGCATAACATTTTCTGTAATGGTGGGTCACTTTTTTTTTTCCTTCCCTTCCCCCCCACCCTTCAATACCTCTCTATATAATGTTATTTTTTATTAATTTGGGCGTCTTTATCATGCTTCTACGTTATTTATGTTATACCTAATATTATTCTGGAAAAATATGATACTAGATAACCTTTATTTTTAGTAATACAGTGGCCCTCGGTTTCGGCATCTCCCCAAATCAACATTTATGTAAGTTTATTTTTTAAGTACTGTTGCAATGTATTTTTGGGGGTTAAATAGACTAACCTAGGTGACATTATTTCTTAAGGAATAAATTCGTTGTTGGCATTTTGCAGCATTCTGGAAAAATTTTGGCAAAAAGGACCACTGTATAATTACAAATAGTGCCGTGGTATTCTCCCCCCGCCATGGGGGGCCATAATTTGAGAGACCTTCACGTGCCTTCAAAAACTCAAAAATACCATGCCTGGTTTGAATAATTAAAAGGCTCATCATCATTCTTTTTTTTTTCTGATGTAAAACCAGATTGCCAGTAATTTCTCCATTTCATGAATGAGGCCTTTCCGCTGCCTAGTTATTATGGGTTAAACCCCGTTGATGCTTTCACTGCCCCTTTCCTTATCTTTATTTTTAAAATACAGTGGCCCCCCGAGTGAGCAAAATTCATTCCAGAAGCCTGCTCAAGTGCCTTCCCACTTTACTTCCTTAAGAAATAATGTCAAGTAGGTTAGCCCATTTCAGCCCCCCAAAATACACTTACAATATTATACTTACATAATTGTACGTTTCCCGGGGTGCTCTTTCCCCTGGGGGCCCCTGTAGTAAAATGGTAGAATCGCCACCTCAAGTCATCATATCATACACTTTTTTCCAGCTTCATACTGTTTAATCTTCTTTCCCCTCAAGATCGAGAACCTTCCTTAGTTTCTTGGCGCTTCCTTCAGGTCAAGTCAAGATCTTCCTTTTAAAAATCTTGTATTATGGGATGTCAATAAAGTGAAAAATTTTACAAATAAGTCTTGGAGACAGTGAAACAGTGTACACAGTGGCTGTAGGAAGGAGACCGAGATGTTGATGCTGAGGCGTTTTCCCCTTTCCATGACCCAAGTTCTTGTATGGCATAAAAAAAACTCGTGGGAGAACCTGAATGATTAAACTCAGTGAACAAGGTATGTAAAGGGGGAGTAATAATAATAATAGCCAAAAAAAATAATAAATAATAATCACTCTTGGCGGTTTAAATGTCATATTATTTTGTACAGGTTTGGTAATGACATTTAAACCACTCCAAAACTTGTTATTATTATTTTTTTATCATTACAGTGGTCCCCCGGTTTTCCCCAAAAAAGTTCCCGAATGCTGCTCAAGTGCCTTTCCTAACAATTTACTTCCTTAAAAAAAATGTCACATAGGTTAGTCTATTTCAGACCCCCAAAAAAACACTTGCAACAGCACTTATGAAAATACACTTAAATAAATGTTAATTTTGGGGAAACACAAAAAGAAGGACCACTGTATTATTATTGATCGACATACCTTGTTCACTGAGTTTAATCATTTTTAACTACCCGGGGACTCAGAGAATGAAAACACCAGCACCCCTTTTTCGGAACATCTTTTTTTACTTTTCCCCTTTTTCCCCTTCCAAGGTGCTGCATTTCTAACTTTTTGCACCCCATAGTACAAAATAGAAGTGCAGCAGCATAAAAAGAAAATGGAAAAGTTAAAAAATTCACAGTAAAAAATTACTGGTGTTGTTGGTTTTACATTCTCTCCTCTCGTGGGGCAATTTAAATGATTAAAGTCAGTGAAAAAAATGTCGATGGTGATGGGTTTATGAAAGGGAAAGGTTAACCATAGAGGGGGAGTGATGCATTGAGGTATCTGTGGAGAAAAAACGTTATCCATGGAGGCAAAAAAGGGAATTATAGTGGACCCAAAACTTGTATGGGTGTGAAGCTTGAGTTGTAAATGCTGCAGCGAGGAGGCGGCTGGAGGCAGTGGAGATGTCCTGTCTAAGGGCAATGTGGGTGTGTTATGCAGAGAATTCGGAGTGTGGAAATTAGGAGGTGGTGGAGTTACTAAAAGTATTAGTCAGAGGGCTGAAGATGGGTTGTTGAGGTGGTTTGGTCATTTAAAAGAATGGATCAAAGTAGAATGATTTGGAGGTTAAATCTGTAGGGGGAAAGGAAGGCGGGGTGGGTTGTCCCGAAAAGGTTGGAGGGGAAGGGGTAAAGGAGGGTTTTTTGGGTGAGGGTTGGACTTCCAGTAAACGTGCATGAGCGTGTTAGAAGGAGTGAATTGGGAGAATGGGTTTTGGGTCGACGAGCTGTTGGAATGTGAGCAGGGAATATTTAGTGAAGGGATTCAGGGAAACTGGTTAGCCGGACTTGAGTCCTGGAAATAGGAAGGAGAGGTGCACTATAAAGGGGGGGGTTTGGGATAATGGCAGTTTGGAGGACTTCTAAACTGTCGTATCTAGGGCCCCTGCAAAGCAGTGATTATGTATGAGTGAGGTAAAAGTGTTGAATGATGATGAAAATATTTTCTTTTGGGGATTTTCTTTCTTTTTTTGGGCACCCCGCCCGGTGGGAGACGGTCGCTTGTTAAAAAAAAAAATTTAAAAATAATAATTGCTCTGGGGGGCTTTAAATGTCAGCTACCAAACCTATACGAAAATATATGACATTTAAAGGCCCACAATTTAAATTTTTTTTTTTTAATTTTTTTTTATTATCACAATCGACATACCTTGTTCACTGAGTTTAATAATTTCTTAATTAAGCTGCCATAGAGACACCAAGAATGCAAACACACACACGAAACATCAGCTAACCCCCTTTTCTGTGAACTTTTTTGTACTTTTTTTCCTTTTTTCCCTCTTTCCTCTTCCAAGGGCTGCTGCCTTCTATCTTGTACTTTGGGGGGTACAAATATTTGTCTTGGAGACATTAACTCTTTGGGGGTCGAACCTTCTCGGAAACGTGTTCCTTCGAAAATTTTTTGGGAAAAAAAAAAAAAAATTTTTTTTGAAATGATAGAGAATTTTTTTCCGCTCACCACCAAAATTATGAAATTTGATCGAAAACTAAGGAATTATGCTTTGCGAATTTCCCCGGTATCTATGACACTGCGCTTGGCTTTTCCCCCCTTCGACCCCTATTTTCGAAAAATTTCCCAATGTTTCAGTCTCCTACAATTATAGCTATTTCGCTAGAACTCCATTTCTTCTATCGATTATACAAAAAGCTATTTACCAATTTCATTTACCCAAAATAGTGGTCAAAAAATGGCAATTTTCCAATTTCAAAATAGGGTCCAGAGAAAACCCGGGCAGACATTCCCACTAAAATAACATGTTCTCTGTTCATTAGCCATTTTTCCCGGGCCCCCTGTTCCATTACTTTTGCTTTCCATTTTAAATTTTTTATTCTCCCCAAAAAAATAGAAGATTTACTGTTATGTATACAACTCCATCTTGTAAAAATGGTATAAAAAATTCAGAGCATTTGGGCATGAATATTAGACTTGCCAGTTGATTTTATTGGACGCATGGTGTGATTTGTTTACTTTGAACATCGTCAAAAATCGAACTTTTTTGCTATTTTGACTCAATTTCAAGGTACTTGTCATTGTCATAGAATAAAAATTATCTCTATTTCTGTAATATATCTTCAATTCTATCAAATGAGACCAAGAAAACGAAATCATCAAAAAATCCATACAAAAATCGACTGCAAAGTCGCTGTTTTAATTAAAAAAAACGGCATTTTTTTTTTTCTCATTATGCAGTGTGTGCTGCAGGTTTTTTTATACTGCACACACTGACCACACGGGCCTTCTTTCATATGTTGCCTCCAGACGTTTTTGCTTAAATTGAGGCCGCTAGAATTTGGGCACTAGTACGGCACCAACCCCTCCGTAAAACTACTAGTACAGCACTGACCTCGAAAGGGAAAAAACTAGTTTTATGATGGATGTAAGAGGGGGATTGAGATGCTTGGCTGAACACTCGCTGCCCTTTTCTGTGCCCCAAGTTCTCATATGGCATACAATACTGACTCGTCGGAGAGCCCGTCGAATCCGAGTTGTTGGTAAACGAGTACATTGGTAAGTGAGGAGGCTGTACTTCAGACTACTGAATTAGCGAACATTAATATATCCCATATTGCCAGTTAGTGTTGGTTTTTTGTAACCTCTCCCCCAAAAAATTGACAAGCCCCAAAAGCTGATGAAGGGTCCCCGGGAAATGCTCAAGCACTTGATATAATGGATATGTTTGGTAACTACTGTGCCCATTGTAAATCCTTTTGTCCTTTGTTCAAAGCTGGAGAAATCAACATCTTCACCCTTTCCCCTTCCAAGTTCTTTAAAAAACAGTGGTACCTCAGCATACGAACAGCTCCCAACCGTAAAATTTTGTAAGTGTATTTTTGGGGGTCTGAAATGGATTAATCTAATTTACACTATTCCTTGTGGGGAAAAAATTCCTTCGGTATCGGCCTCAACAGCCTTCTGGAACGAATTAAGCTCGTAACCCGGGTACCACTGTATGTTTATCCATCTTCAAATATTTTCTATATTTTTAACTAAATCATGTATTCCTTCAGTGATAATTCTTCACACCCTTTCAAACTTTTTTTTTTTCTAATCTCAAAGTGTTATGTAATACAGTCTGTTCTTTTAAAGTATGCAAATTTTTAAAAATTTAAATTTTGTATTACAATAGGAAAAAGGCATCTGATAAGAGATAAAAAAACAGTTGAATTTTTAAAATATAATTAGCAATATGTTAATATAAGCACTCATTAGGCATTTTTCCCCAAATTAGTATGCACCTCTTCGTATTGTAGTGTTTATTTAAATTATGGTAATGCAAATACCCCAAAGGATTGATATACAGATGCCTTTAATAACTATAATATTAAATTGGGGGTAGAAGCAGAAGAGATATCAATGTTTATAATATGAATTGGAACCTTAACAAATTTTAGATATTATGTTTAAAATCCTGCATTCTTAAATGTGGTGTTGTTTAAGATTTTTTTTATGTTTTAGGATAAGGCAAACTATGTACGTACTGTACTTTGTATTTATATTTTTTGCATTTTCTTTAAGGATTTCAAACAGTCATATCATATACTAAAATTATACAGTGGTACCCCAGTTACGAACTTAATTGAAAAACCTGTTGGGGCCCCATCCCCGGGAAATTTTTTCCCATAAGGAATAATGAAAATTAGATTAATCTGTTTCAGACCCAAAAAAACACTTACAAAAGCACTTACAAAAAAACACTTACATAATTGTTCGAGTTGGGGGGGTTTTTAAAACCCGGGGGGTACCACTGTTTTTTTTGGGGGGTTTAAAAAATTTAGTACTATAATAATCATTTAAAGAGCTAAACTGGGATATACAGTGGTTTAATATTCACTTAACATAAAGCTTCTTTTTGTTTTATGCCTGATAGTAGTATAGCATCAGTAAATGCCTGGATATTTAATTTGAGTCATACATAGATACTACACCCTTTTGTCCCAAAGTAATTTTGCTGAACAAAAAAAAAATATATGATTTTCTAAATGTTATTGTGTGTTTTTTAAGATGCACAAAGTAAGATATTTCTTTTTCTTTTTTCTTTCAAACGGGGCCCTTTTCCCCCACCGAGGGGGGGGGGCCCCAAAAAAGGAAAAAAAATTTTTTTTCCCCTTTTTTACATTTAGTAATATATACGGGAAAAAGGGGGGACCCCCCCCTTTTCCCCCCCTTTTTTTGCCCCTTTTACGACACGCATGGCTTACGGAGGAAAAATTTTTTTTCCCCTTCCCCATGGAATAAGAGGAAATAAGAAAAGAACTAGTAAAAAAAAAAAAAACCCCGAGGGGGGTGAAATTTGTAAAAAGTGTAGGGGATTAAGTGTAATAGAAGTAA
Source organism: Cherax destructor (assembly GCA_009830355.1). Taxonomy (NCBI): domain Eukaryota; kingdom Metazoa; phylum Arthropoda; class Malacostraca; order Decapoda; family Parastacidae; genus Cherax; species Cherax destructor. The sequence continues at coordinate 25,905 of WNWK01026157.1, forward strand.
CAAAATCCCAAAAACTTATGTTTATGAGACAGAAAAAAAACACCAGAATCCTACCATTTGTAAAAAAATTACAGGCTTTTTTTACACTATTTTGGGAAAAAATTAACCTTGGGCAGTTGCTGTCCCCCAAACCCACTACCTAGATATTGTCTTTTGTTTAAAAAAAACAGAGAAAAAGTTTTTAATAACCCCCGAATTTTTACATAAGCCCCCTTAGTGATTGGCAGACACAGGGGGACCCTTTTTGTCTCTTTATGCTCAATGATTCACCCCAGATTTACTATTTCATGGAAAGTAAAATCATTATCGGCATAACTTTTTTGGGGGGGGAAAGGGGAATTGTCCAGAAAGAATTAAAAAAAATTTTACAAAGTACAGTGGCCCCCCGGGGTTTAAAGAATACCCCGGAAATCGTAATTAAAGTAAGTATAATTTTTTAAAATTTTTGTGGAAGTGTTTTTTTGGGGGGGCTGAAATAGGCCCAAACCCCAAATTTTTCCAAGGAGAAAATTTTGTTTTTAATGGCACTTGAGCAGACTTCAGGGGGGAAATTTTTTACAAACTCGGGGTCCACTGTATTGTAAGGAAAAAAAGAAGTTTTCCTTCTTTTTATCTTACCTTGGAAAAACACCCCTGGGGAAAATGAAAAAAACTGTAAAGCCCATTTTTTTGTGCAACTTTTTTGGGGAAGTCTGAAGCTGACACTGAGAGGGGGGATTATTTATATTGATGATTTTTTGGGAAAAAATTATAAACAAAGATTTTAATTTTAAAACAGTATTTTAAATTTTAAAAAAGCAATAATTTACACTGTTAAATTAAATAATCATAATTGAATTTTATAGCTAAAAAGTTAATTGAATTCCCTTTTAAAAAACGTTTGCATACACGTGAAAAAAGGATGTCTTTTTTTAGTTACTTTAACATATATGGGGAGAGGAAGTATTTAAAATTTTTCTTTTGGGGGTTTAGGCATTGTTTTTTGACTTTTTCATATTTTTTTTAAAATTGTTCAACCTTTTTTTTTTTCAGTAAGCTGTTCCATAATTTCGTCTTTTATTTTCACTGATTCAATAAATTCTATAATTTCATGGGGGTCAGAGGAAATATATATTTTTTTTTGTTATGCCCATGGGATCTATTCAACCTCAAGGAATAAGAGTCAGGGGGTTTTTATTACAGGCCCCCAAGATGTAAAAAAACAGTAGAATGTGTATAGGGCTTTTTTTTTTTGCAGGTTTACAGATTTGATTTATGAATTTTTTAAAACTGTGGTTCTGATGGAAATTTTTTTATAATATCTTTATGTTTGGTTTTTTTTTTGTTGATACTTTAAAAATGTCAATTGGGTATAGATAAAAATTTTGTAGTAGGGTAAAAGTAATGTGGGAAAAAAATCTTTTAAAGTACATTTTTTTTTTCCATTTATTAGATCATTTGTGCAATTTCATTTAATTGGGGTATGCCTAAAAATTTCCCTTTTTTATTTTTTTTTTTTTTGACATTTTTCTGAGGGGAAAATTTGGGGTTTTTACTTAAATAATGTATGCATGGTAGCAGGTTTTTTTCCCCCCCTAATGTGCCAGTTTTTTGGTTTTCCAAGTTCATCTTTACTGTTTTTTTAACCCTTAAAATGTCCACACGTAGATATACGTTCACTGCCCAAAAGGGGGGATTATTTTTAGAAAAAAAAAAATTTTTGTTTTCTTTAAAATGAAAAATGCATTTTTTTTTCATTCCCAATTTTTTTAAAACTACACACACTAAGTGCACAGACCCCTTTTTTTTCTAGGCAACTCAGGCATGTTTGGGAA
>WNWK01026158.1:0-27713 GCA_009830355.1 Cherax destructor
TTGATAGTTCTATATAGTGTGTAATGTTGATAGTTTTATATAGTGTGTAATGTTGATAGTTTTATATAGTGTGTAATGTTGATAGTTTTATATAGTGTGTAATGTTGATAGTTTTATATAGTGTGTAATGTTGATAGTTTTATATAGTATGTAGTGCGGATTGTGGATTTTTTTACATAATTTCCTAAATATAGAACAAATAAATGAATAATATAATAATTGCTTAATAAAATGTGATGCTGTTTGGACGCTTCGAGAAATTTCGAGTGAGGGGGGGGGGGCAGCTGGAGGAGTGACGCTGCAGAGGGGATGACCTTTGTCATTTGTGAACACTGGTTGTCGTGGAAAATTAAGCTAATAATAATTTATCATTGAAGTTTAATGGGTGTTTATCGGACATAATCCGTAATTTAGAAATTGGTGAAGTCTTCTCACTGAAGAATTGGGATAAACAGTGTGGAAAACTCTTGCAATACAACAAAATGGACGGAAAAACTAAAGGACACCAATTCTGACAGAAGCACACGTTGGTTAAGTGATTCTTACCCATAATGTACAGTAGTTTTGCATTGGCCATCGTAAATTCTAGCTGTAGTGGCAGTGTTAGGGTGTTACCAAAAAAATAATAATTATGATCCACTAATTAAATGGTGAGTGCTCAGGGTAAATTTTCATTTCTTAATATTATATATTTTTTTTATAAAATGTTGTATACTCAGTAGATCTCTTTCTTTCAAAGTCACAAACCATCATACAGTACACTCTATCTCGTAATTTACAAATATTATTGGTATTAATTGCAGAAAACAATATGAAGTTCAATGATGAGAAATTTCAATTACTCCGATATGGAAAACGTGAGGAAATTAAAATTTCATTGGAGTATAAAACAAATTCCAACCACACAATAGAGCGAAAAGCTAATGTCAAAGACCTGGGAGTGATCATGTCAGAGGATCTCACTTCAAGGACCATAACACTGTAGCAATCGCATCTGCTAGAAAAATGACATGATGGATAATGAGAACCTTCAAAACTAGGGATGCCAAGCACATGATGACACTTTTCAGATCGCTTGTTCTATCTAGGCTGGAATATTGCTGCACACTAATTGCACCTTTCAAGGCAGGTGAAATTGCTGACCTAGAAAATGTGCAGAGAACCTTCACAGCACGCATAACTGCGATAAACCACCTCAATTACTGGGAACGCTTGAAGTTCCTAAACCTGTACACCCTAGAACGCAGGCGGGAGAGATACATTATTATATACACTTGGAAAATCCTAGAGGAATTAGTACCAAACTTGCACACGAGAGTCACTCCCTACGAAAGCAAAAGACTCGGCAGAAGATACAACATCCTCCAAATGAAAAGCAGGGGTACCACTAGCACGTTGAGAGACAACACAATATGTGTCAAGGGCCCAAGACTGTTCAACAGCCTCCCAGCGTAAATACGGGGGATTACCAATAGACCCATGGCTGTCTTCAAGCAGGCACTGGACAGGCACCTAAAGTCGGTAACTGATCGGACTGGCTGTGGTTCGTACGTCGGACTGCGTGTGGCCAGCAGTAGCAGCCTGGTTGATCAGGCTCTGATCCACCATGAGGCCTGGTCACAGACCGGGCCGCGGGGGCGTTGACCCCCGGAAGTCTCTCCAGGTATTGTAATATATGATAGGCCCAACTTTGTTTGTGGGTGGGAAAGAGTGTGTATGGGTCTTGTAGGAGAGACGTGGTGCAGCCTAGTGTCTCTAAAACCTCACCTGATTCTCAGGTACAACTAACTTTGGTAAGTACAATAAATTGTTGCTTAGTTGTGTCCCCCTCAAATTATGTGGATAAAATATTTCAGGAATGTACCTGTGAACCTCGTCTCCATAATTTAAAAAAAATATAAGTTGTTGGTCCTGTGGACTGGGATGTAATCAGTGAAAATTTAATTCATGTAATAATTAATGGTGGCTTGATTGAAAGAAATGAATTGTTGGGTTGACATATAATTGACATAATTAATTAATAGTGTTTGTGTGATGGATTATAGTTGCCACACTTAATTGAATTTACATGCCCAGTGGGGTTGGAATTGTATTTCTTATACATTTGTTATGTTAATGGATTTGTGTAATTATTATATAAATTAATTGCTAAGCCCATTGAGGCTAAGATTGTAATTGCTATAATTGTTAACTTGCTAAACCCAGTTAGGGCTAGGAATGATAATTGTCTTCTTTCTGATTATAATAATTATAATTAATTTGCTAAGCCAGGAAATATTTGGTTTGTAACAATAATTATAATTAATTTGCTAAGCCATGAAATATTTAAGTTATAATAATAATAATTATAATTAATTTGCTAAGCCTGGAAATTTTTGGCTACGATATTTGGTGCATATTGTAATAAATTGTATCCAGTCTCATTGTATAATTTATACAACCAGTGTCATTAATTGGGTCTAATTTATAAAAGAGACATATATGAAGGTAAAGTAATTGATGCACATGGAAAATCCATGGTAATTAAGGCTATAAAGACATTATTAAATGCAAAAAAAGGTCATGTGACCAGGACGTATAATAAATGCCTGGAATTGGTTAATTTAAAATTATTTTTGGAATCATTAGAGAATAGGTATGTCATCTAAATTATATTACACAGAATATGAAGGTGATCTGCTGGTGAATTGTGCAGATGATAATGAAAGTAACTCCAGAACACAATTACCATAAAATGCAACATTTTAGGGTCAAATTAGAAAGCACTCTTAAGCTGCAGGACTATAGAGTATCTATCTAATAAATACCACAAATGTTGTTCGATTACAGACCAGCCAACCAAATAATTCTAAGAATGCAACATATGATGGCTGTGATGTATCTGCCAAGTTTCACATATGGAACAAATATCTTAATGTTAATAATAAAAAATCATCATTTTTGTATTTTAGGTTATATATGACTAAAGTGTAACTCTAGTTTTTGTGATCAATTGTTAGATTTGTGATCATGTGTTAGATTTTGAATATGACTTAGTTTTGGTTATGTTTCATGTCTTAGTTGGAGGTGTATGACTTAGAATTTGAATATGTCTTAGTTGGTGGTGACTGTGTTAGTTTTGGCAATGTGTCATGTCTTAGTTGGCGATGTCTTAGTTTTGGTAATGTTCCATGACTTAGTTGGAGGTGTATGTCTTATGTCTTAGTTGGAAGTGTATGTCTTAGTTGGAGGTGTATGTCTTAGATTTTGAAAATGTCTTAGTTTTGGTTATGTCTCATGTCTTAGTTGGAGGTGTATGTCTTATGTCTTAGTTGGAAGTGTATGTCTTAGTTGGAAGTGTATGTCTTAGTTGGAGGTGTATGTCTTAGATTTTGAATATGTCTTAGTTTTGGTTATGTCTCATGTCTTAGTTGGAGGTGTATGTCTTATGTCTTAGTTGGAAGTGTATGTCTTAGTTGGTGGTGTCTGTTAGTTTTTGGTAATGTCTCATATCATAAATTTGTTGTGAATATGTCATGTCTTAGTTGGGTGTGATCATGTTATTTCTTAGTTTTTGTGTTTATGCTGTAAATTCTGGAGAATGGGTGAGTAAACTTTTATTAAGTTTGTGTAGTTTGGTGGATGAGATGTAATTTCAGTTGATGAGATGTGTGATTGAGAATGTAATTTGGTGGATGAGTTAGAAATGTTAAAAGGTATTTGGGAGTAATCAATGGTATTTTGGAAGTATTCGATGGTGTTTTGGGAGTATTCAATGGTGAGTTGGGAGTGTTTTTGGGGGTATTCAAATGATGTATACGAGTGTTTTGAAGGTTAGGTTAAAAGTTATTTGGGAGTATTCGAAGGTGATTTGGAGGTATTCAATACTGTTTTAGGGTATTCAGTGGAGATTTGGGGGTATTCAATGGTGATTTGGTAGTATTCAGTGGTGTTTTGAGGGTATTCAATGGTGTTCTGGGGTAATCAGTGGTGTGGGCTGATGTGGGTGTCGTGGTTATGAATGAAAAAAGGATAGGTTAGGTTAAATGTTATTTGGGAGTAATCGATTGTAATTTGGTGGTTTTCAATGGTGATTTGGGAGTGTTTTGAAGGTGCTCTAATGATGTGAGAGAGTGTTTTGAAGTATAGGTTAGTTAGGTTAAATGTTATTTGGGTTAGGTTAGGTGTTGATAGGTTGGGTTAGGATAGTTAGGTTAGGTTAAATGTTATTTGGGTTAGGTTAGGTGTTGTTGTGTTGGGTTAGGTTAGGTTACGTTAAATGTTATTTTTGAGTAATTGATGGTGTTTTGGTAGTAATGATTTTTGTACTCATATCATAAAAGTGTTTTAGTTTTTTTTGTGTGTGTATATGTTGAAAAGTCTCGTGAATGGAGGCGAGTAAACTTTTATTAAGAGTGTGTAGTTAGGTGTATGAGATGTAATTTCAGTTTGAGTTAGATATGTTAAATGTTATTTGGGAGTATTCAATGGTGTTTTGGAAGCATTCATTGGTGTATTTGGGAGTATTCGATGGTGTTTTGGGAGTATTCAGTGGTGATTTAGTAGTAATCAGTGGTGATTTGGTAGTAATCAGTGGTGATTTGGTAGTAATCAGTGGTGATTTGGTAGTAATCAGTGGTGTTTTGGTAGTATTCAGTGGTGTTTCGCAGTATTCAATGGTGTTTTCGTAGTATTCAGTGGTGTTTTGGTAGTATTCAATAGTGCTTTGGCAGTGTTTTTAAAGGTGTTCAAATGATGTATGAGAGTGTTTTGAAGGTTAAGTTAGGTTAGGTTAAAAATGTTATTTGGGTTAGGTTAGGTGTTTTTAGGTTGGGTAAGGTTAAATGTTATTTGGGTTAGGTTAGGTGTTGTTAGGTTGGGTTAGGTTAGGTTAGGTTAAATGTTATTTGGGAGTATTCGATAGTGATAAGGGGGTATTCAATGGTGATTTTTTTTTTTTTGAAGGTGTTCAAATGATGTATGAGAGTGTTTTGAAGGTTAGGTTAGGTTAAATGTTATTTGGATTAGGTTAGGTGTTGTTAGGTTGGGTTAGGTTAGGTTTTCAGCTGGGTGTACATGATTTGTTTTACGTTGATTGTGATCATGTTCTAAGTGTTTGTGTTTCTACCACAAAACTCCTTTTTTTATTAACACATCGGCCGATTCCCACCAGGGTAGGGTGGCCAGAAAAAAGAAAAACTTTCATCATCATTCACTCCATCACTGTCTTGCCAGAGGGGTGCTTTACACTACAGTTATAAAACTGCAACATAAACAACCCTCCTTCAGAGTGCAGACACTGTACTTCTCATCTCCAGGACTCAAGTCCGGCCTCCCAGTTTCCCTGAATCACTTCATAAATATTACTTTGCTCACACTCCAACAGCACATCAAGTATTAAAAACCATTTGTCTCCATTCACTCCTATCAAATATGCTAACACATGCTTGCTGGAAGTCCAAGCCACTCACACACAAAACCTCTTTTACCCCCTCCCTCCAACCTTTCCTAGGCCGACCCCTACCCCGTCTTCCATCCACTACAGATTTATACACTCTCGAAGTCATTCTGTTTCGTTCCATTCTCTCTACATGTCCGAACCACCTCAACAACCCTTCCTCAGCCCTCTAGATAATAGTTTTGGTAATCCCGCACCTCCTCCTAATTTCGAAACTCCAAATTCTCTGCATTATATTCACACCACACATTGACCTCAGACATGACATCTCCACTGCCTCCAGCCTTCTCCTCGTTGCAACATTCATCACCCATGCTTCACACCCATATAAGAGTGTTGGTATAACTATACTCTCATACATTCCCCTCTTTATTTCCAGAGACAAAGTTCTTTGTCTCCACAGACACCGAAGTGCACCACTCACCCTTTTCCCCTCATCAATTCTATGATTCACCTCATCCTTCATAGACCCATCTGCTGACATGTCCACTCCCAAATATCTGAATACATTCACCTCCTCCATACTCTCTCCCTCCAATCTGATATCCAATCTTTTGTCACCTAATCTTTTTGTTATCCTCATCACCTTACTCTTTCCTATATTCACTTTCAATTTTCGTCTTTTACATACCCTACCAAATTCATCCACGAACCTCTGCAACTTCTCTTCAGAATCTCCCAAAAGCACAGTGTCATCAGGAAAAAGCAACTGTGACAACTCCCACTTTGTATTTGATTCTTTGTCTTTTAACCCCACACCTCTTGCCAAGACCCTTGCATTCACTTCTCTTACAACCCCATCTATAAATATATTGAACAACCACGGTGACAACACACATCCTTGTCTAAGGCCCACTTTTACTGAGAAATAATCTCCCTCTCTCCTACACACTCTAACCTGAGTCTCACTATCCTCATAAAAGCTCTTCACTGCTTTCAGTAACCTACCTCCTATTCCATACACCTGCAACATCTGCCACATTGCCTCCCCTATCCACCCTATCATACGTCTTTTCCAAATCCATAAATGCCACAAAAGCCTCTTTACCCTTATCCAAATACTGTTCACCTATATGTTTCACTGCAAACACTTGGTCTACACACCCCCTACCTTTCCTAAAGCCTCCTTGTTCATCTGCTATTCTGCTCTCCGTCTTACTCTTAATTCTTTCAATAATAACTCTACCATACACTTTACATGGTATACTCAACAGACTTATTCCCCTATAATTTTTGCACTCTCTTTTGTCCCCTTTGCCTTTATACAAAGGAACAATACACGCTCTCTGTCAGTCCTTAGGTACCTTACCCTCTTCCATACATTTATTAAATAATAGCACCAACCACTCCAAAACTATATATCCGCCTTATTTTAACATTTCTACCTTCATCCCAACAATCCCAGTTGCCTTACCCCTTTTCATTCTACCCACTGCCTCACGAACTTCCCCCACACTCACAACTGGCTCTTCCACACACCTACAAGATGTTATTTCTCCTTGCCCTATACACAAAATATTCCCTCCATCTTCTCTATACCTCTAACTCTCCATTTAATAACTCTCCTCTCCAATTTTTAACTGTCAAATTCATTTGTTCCCTAGGCTTCCTCAACTTATTAATATCACTCTAAAACTTTTTAAAATTTTCAACGAAATTTGTTGATAACATCTCACCCACTATCTCATTTGCTCTCTTTTTACATTGCTTCACCACTCTCTTAACCTCTCTTTTTCTCTCCATATACTCTTCCCTCCTTGCATCACTTCTACTTTGTAAAAACCTCTCATATGCTAACTTTTTCTCCCTTTCATCATTCCACCAATCGCTCTTCTTCCCTATTGCACCCACTTTCCTGTAACCACAAACTTCTGCTGAACACTCTAACACTACATTTTTTAACCTACCCCATACATCTTCGACCCCATTGCCTGCACTCTCACCAGCCCATCTATCCTCCAATAGTTGTTTATATCTTACCCTAACTGCTTCCTCTTTTAGTTTATAAACCTTCACCTCTCTCTTACTTACTGCTTCTATTTTCCTTGTATCCCATCTACCTTTTACTCCCACTTTAGCTACAACTAAAAAGTGATCTGATATATCTGTGGCTCCTCTATAAACATGTACATCCTGAAGTCTACTCAACAGTCTTTTATCTACCAATACGTAGTTCAACAAACTCTGTCCTTACACCCTACATCATACCTTGTATACTTATTTATCCTCTTTTTCTTAAAATATGTATTACCTATAACTAAGCCCCTTTTTATACAAAGTTCAATCAAAGGGCTCCCATTTTCATTTAAACCTGGCACGCCAAACTTACCTACCATACCCTCTCTATATGTTTCTCCTACTTTAGCATTTAGGTCCCCTACCACAATTACTCTCTCACTTGGTTCAAAAGTTCCTATACATTCGCCTAACATCTCCGAAAATCTCTCTTCTCTACACTCCTCTCTTCTCCAGGTGCATACAAGCTTATTATAACCCACTTATCGCATCTGACCCTTATTTTAATCCACATAGTCCTTGAATTTACACATTTATATTCCCTCTTCTCCTTCCATAACTGGTCCTTCAACATTGTTGATACCCCTTCCTTAGCTCTTACTCTCTCAGATACTCCTGACTTAATCCCATTTATTTCTACCCACTGAAACTCGCCTACCCCCTTCATCTTTGTTTCGCTTAGGTCCAGGACATCCAACTTCTTTTCATTCATAACATCAGCAATCATCTCTTTCTTATCATCCGTACTACATCCACGCACATTCAAACATCCCAGTTTTATCAAGTTTTTCTTATTCTCTTTTTTAGTAAATGTGTACAAGAGAAGGGGTTACTAGCCCATTGCTCCCAGCATTTTAGTCACCTTATACGACACGCATGGCTTACGGAGGAAGAATTCTTTTCCACTTCCCCATGGACAATAGAGGAAATAAAGAAGAACAAGAGCTATTAAGAAAAAGAAGAAAAACATAGATATGTGTATGTATATATATGCATGTGCATGCCTGTGTAGTGTAACCTACTTGTAAGTAGAAGTAGCTAGATATACCTGTTATCCAGCGTGTTTATGAGACAGAAAAAAGACACCAGCAATCCTACCATCATGTAAAACAGTTTCAGGTTTGTGTTTCACAGTCACCTGGCAGGATGGTAGTACCTCCCTGGGTGGTTGCTGTCTACAATGTATTTTTGTGTTCATGTTATATCTGAGTTAGAGGTGAGTGATCATAGAATTAGTGATCTTGGTTAGAGTGTTTTGGGAATGTGTGTGTGTGTATAAAAATATAGTGTAATAGTGGAGTTGAGATGAGCGTTCTTAGATATTGGTAAACGTGATATGGATTTGGTGTCCATGATTTTTGTGTGAATGTTAATAAAATGAGTGATTTCTGTGATCTTAGTGGTTTTGAGCTGGGTGTGTTTTTGGAGTTTTCAATGGTGTTTGACAATATTCAATATTCAAACTGTGGATGTATTGCTTGAGAAAAGTGAAAGAAGACACAAGTGAATTGAACCAAAGCCCTGAGTGACATTACCTGGTGATTTTGCTTTTCTATAAACTGATGTATTACTAGGTATGTAATGGTTATGTAGTCCTAAAGGTTTTCCTACAAGAAGATTAACGCCACTGATTAGTTATTAGTGATATAATTTTGAGCTTTTGGATCCCAGAACAACTGCAACATTACTGGGTAGAGTTACTGATGTTATCTTGTGGGCTTTTCCTTCCAGGAACTACAATAACATAACTGCATAGGTGAATGTGATACAGTCTTGTGAGTTTTCCTTACTAAGTCCTTCAGTTGCATTCTTAGGTAGATGTTATTGTTGTGATCATGTGAGCTTTTCTAGCCAGGAATTACTTCAGCCTAACTGAGCTTTCCTTACCAAGTACTTCAGCAGCTTAAGTGAACTAATCTTGTAAGATTTCTAAAGTAGGTATTAGAACAGCATAACTAGAAAAGTGTTGGTTATGGGGTCTTGTATGCAGCACCTTCCACGTCATGCAGCACCTTCCACGTCATGCAGCACCTTCCACGTCATGCAGCACCTTCCACGTCATGCAGCACCTTCCACGTCATGCAGCACCTTCCACGTCATGCAGCACCTTCCACGTCATGCAGCACCTTCCACGTCATGCAGCACCTTCCACGTCATGCAGCACTTCACGTCATGCAGCACCTTCCACGTCATACAGCACCTTCCACGTCATGCAGCACCTTCCACGTCATGCAGCACCTTCCACGTCATGCAGCACCTTCCACGTCATGCAGCACCTTCCACGTCATGCAGCACCTTCCACGTCATGCAGCACCTTCCACGTCATGCAGCACCTTCCACGTCATGCAGCAGTGCTAAGGGACAGATGTTGGTGTTTGATTTGTGAGCTTTTGTGGCGATGAAACTGGCAACCTGTAAACATTAATAAAGCCTAAGATACTTTCCTTCAACGCATTCCAAATATTAATTTAAATTTTGACTATTTCAACCCATAATTAAAGATACAATTTTTTAATAATGTTCCATGACCTGATGTAAAAATTTATGATTTTAACTCAAATAGATGAAACAGTTGAAAAATTGAATAATTAAAATGTACTATTATCAAGCCATTAATTAACTAACCAAATATATTATATATGATTAATAATATATTAATATAAATAAATAATATATTTTATATATATATATATATTTTATATATATATATATATATATATATATATATATATATATAATATATATATATATATATATATTCGTGCCGATTAGGTAAAACTGGTCAATTAGCAAGAACTCATCTAAAATTAAGTCCTTTCTAAAAATTTCTCTTATACGTTTAAAGATATATGTATTTTTTTCATTTATCTTAATGTAAAAATTTATAATTTTGTACCAAGAAAAACTTTGAAAACCTACCTAACCTTATTACAACAAGCGCAATTTAATTTAGCCTAACCCAACTAAATATATTTTAGATACGTTAATATTAATTTATTAATAAACAAACACAATGAAATATATTTTTTCCGTTAGGTTCAGAATGATTTTGGCGAAATTATTGCATACACAAATTTTCACTTGTCTTATAAGAAAGGAAAGGAGGAACACTGCAGCACGCCTGTTGGCCCATACTAGGCAGGTCCTTCACATTCCATCCCACTAACAGAATATTTGTTCAATCTAATTTTCAATGCTACCCAAGAAATAAGCTTTGATCATTTTATTTACTCATGTGCAATTCCCACTCAAATCCAACCCCTTTCACTCATGAATTTATCCAACATAAATTTAAAACTACCCAAGGTCCTAGCTTCAATAACCCTACTAGGCAGACTGTTCCACTCATCAACTACCCTATTTCCAAACCAATAATTTCCTATATCCTTTCTAAATCTAAACTTATCCAACTTGAATCCATTATTGCGGGTTCTCTCTTGGAGAGATACCCTCAAGACCTTATTTATATCCCCTTTATTAATACCCATTTTCCACTTGTATACCTCGATCATGTCTCCCCTCATTCTACGTCTTACAAGTGAATGTAATTTAAGGGTTTTCAATTTTTCTTCGTAAGGAAGATTTCTAATGCTATGTATTAATTTAGTCATTCTACGCAGAATGTTTTCTAACGAATTTATATCCATTCTATAATAATGAGACCAGAACTGAGCTGCGTAATCTAGGTGAGGCCTTACTAATGATGTGTAAAGCTGTAATATAACCTCAGGACTTCTGTTGCTAACACTTCTTGATATAAATCCCAGTAATCTATTTGCCTTATTACGTACGCTTAGGCATTGCTGTCTTGGTTTAAGGTTGCTGCTTACCATCACCCCCAAGTCCTTCTCGCAATCTGTATGGCTAAGTTCTACGTTATTTAACATATAAGTGCTTGGGTTATGGACACTCCCGAGCTTCAGAACCTTGCATTTATCTACATTGAACTGCATCTGCCACTTTTCTGACCACGAATTAAGTTTGTCTAAATCTTCCTGAAGTTCTATGACATCTATGTTTGAATCAATTATCCTACCTATCTTCGTGTCGTCGGCGAATTTGCTCATATCACTAGTAATTTCCTCGTCAAGGTCATTGATATATATTATAAATAACAACGGGCCTAAGACTGATCCCTGTGGAACACCACTTGTTACAAGTCCCAACTCGGACCTAACCCCATTTATGCACACTCTCTGCTTCCTATTGGTGAGCCATGACTCGATCCATGACAGCACTTTTCCCCCAATGCCATGAGCTGCCACTTTCTTTAACAGTCTCTGGTGCGGTACTCTATCAAAAGCCTTACTAAAGTCTAAAAAAACAATATCGAATTCTTTATCATGATCAACAGCCTCAATAGCTTTACTGAAGAAGGTTAATAAATTAGAGGCAGGAACGGCCCCTCGTGAATCCATGCTGAGTCTCATTAATCAATTTATGGTTATCTAGATGGCTTCTAATAATATCAGCTATAATTGACTCTAGTAATTTGCCTACAATTGAGGTAAGGCTTATTGGGCGGTAATTTGACGGTAGTGACTTGTCCTCTGCTTTAAAAATAGGAATTACATTAGCCATCTTCCACATATCAGACACTACACCTGTTTGAAGAGATAAATTAAAAATGTTAGATAATGGTTCACAGAGTTCCATTTTGCATTCCTTGAGAACCCTTGCAAAAAGCTCATCAGGACCCGGCGATTTATTTTGTTTCAATCGGTCTAGTTGTTTTATGACCATTTCGCTAGTGACTGTGATATTACATAATTCATCTTCTTCTGGGCCTCTGTAAAAATTAATTTCTGGGATACTATTAGTGTCTTCCTGTGTGAAAACCGAGAGAAAATAATTATTAAAAATAGAGCACATATCATTCTCCTTGTCAGTAAGATGCCCAGAGTTATTTTTAAGGGGACCTATCTTATCCCTAACTTTTGTTCTATAAACCTGGAAAACTTTTGGGTTAGTTTTTGAATCCCTAGCAACTTTAATTTCATAGTCCCGTTTAGCTTTTCTTATCCCCTTTTTAACGTCCCTCTTAATGTCAGTATACTGATTTATAAGATGACCCTCACCTCTTTTAATGCGCCTATAAATTCCTTTCTTCTGCCCAAAAAGATATTTGAGCCTATTATTCATCCATTTAGGGTCATTTCTACTTGATCTAATTTCTTTCTTATGTTCTTATGTTCTTATGTGGTCAGAAAAGTGGCAGATGCAGTTCAATATAGATAAATGCAAGGTTCTGAAGCTCGGGAGTGTCCATAACCCAAGCACTTATAAGTTAAATAACGTAGAACTTAGCCATACAGATTGCGAGAAGGACTTGGGGGTGATGGTAAGCAGCAACCTTAAACCAAGACAGCAATGCCTAAGCGTACATAATAAGGCAAATAGATTACTGGGATTTATATCAAGAAGTGTTAGCAACAGAAGTCCAGAGGTTTTATTACAGCTTTATACATCATTAGTAAGGCCTCACCTAGATTACGCAGCTCAGTTCTGGTCTCCATATTACAGAATGGACATAAATTCGTTAGAAAACATTCAGCGTAGAATGACTAAATTAATACATTGCATTAGAAATCTTCCTTACGAAGAAAGATTGAAAACCCTTAAATTACATTCACTTGTAAGACGTAGAATGAGGGGAGACATGATCGAGGTATACAAGTTGAAAATGGGTATTAACAAAGGGGATATAAATAAAGTCTTGAGGGTATCTCTCCAAGAGAGAACCCGCAGTAATGGATTCAAGTTAGATAAGTTTAGATTTAGAAAGGATATAGGAAAGTATTGGTTTGGAAATAGGGTAGTTGATGAGTGGAACAGTCTGCCTAGTAGGGTTATTGAAGCTAGGACCTTGGGTAGTTTTAAATTTAGGTTGGATAGATTCATGAGTGAGAGGGGTTGGATTTGAGTGGGAATTGCACATGAGTAAATAAAATTATCAAAGCTTATTTCTTGGGTAGCATTGAAAATTAGGTTGAACAAATATTCTGTTAGTGGGATGGAATGTGAAGGACTTGCCAAGTATGGGCCAACAGGCCTGCTGCAGTGTTCCTCCTTTCTTATGTTCTTATAAATGAATCCAATTTATATAAACCAAAAGAAATATTCATATTATTTTCAAATCTACTTTTAATGAAACATGATTCTATTATATTCCTCTCAACCATGGACTTACTTGATGCAACTTCCTCAGGAAAAAATAAACGCAATTAGGAGCATCTTTTCTAAAAACCCGATACTTAAGATTCCAGATACCAGTAAGCCATTTTGTTTGAGAACTGATGCCTCCAGTAGCGGCCTAGGTGCGGTGCTATTGCAGTACTATGAAGGTACTCCCTTCCCTGTATGCTTCCTGAGCCGGAAACTTCTTACTGCAGAAAAGAGATCCTCCACCATTGAAAAGGAACGTTTTGCCCTTGTGTGGGGTATCTCAAAACTTAAATTTTATCTACTAGGCAAAGAATTCATTTTAGAAACAGATCATAAACCTTTCATATACCTAGAGACTTTTAAGGGAACCAACAGTCGCCTCTTGAAGTGGACATTGCCTCTCCAAGCTTTCAAGCTTCATATAGTGTATATCAATGGTTCATCCAATTATTTCTCTGACTGGTTAAGTAGTGACAGTCAGTAGAATATTGGTAAATTACACAGTTTTTATTTATAGGACCTAAATTCTTCTTATATTCCTTGACTATAAGTCTTTGTATGGGAAAGTGTGAGGGAAAACTTCATTAGATAGGAGTTGTGGAAGTGTGAATGAATAGTGTTGGTAGTTCCAACAGTCGCATCCAACTGTGACACTTCTCCCCCCCCATCATCAACAACGGGTCGGCGTTCCAAACCAGGATTCAGAGCTACGTGCCCAGGACATCGGCACGGCATCATTCTCCACTACGTCCTTGTGTACATATTTGCTTTGAATCACTAATTATTTATATATTTCATTTTTTCTTAAAGTAGGATTAATTTCATGTGTGTGTTTTATATTCTTTACAAAATTAATAAAATTCTTTATCTTCTTATGTTATGACTGATTTTTCTATTTTTATTTCCATAAAGAAGAAATAGCCTTATCAAATACTGTTTGAGGGTCTGATAGGGCCGCGTGAACCTTCACAGGCGAAGGTATAAGAGACATCCCACTACCTAAAACAGGAACCTGCACAGTCTAGCCTGTAGGCATATGGGTTAAGTTCAAAAGTGGACCATCTCTAAATGGGACGTGGACACAAAAAGAAAGCTGGCATCAGGTAGAGTGGGCTCCAAAACCTGGCAGTCCATGGTCAAGGACAAACTATGTTAGCTGCCTGATGAACTTATTCCACTTCTCAATCGACAGCGTGGGATCACCTCTACTAGTAGTCAGGAGAAAGCTGACCTCTTTGCAGAACACTTTGCTGCCAAAACGAAAGTTCCTAATCCAGCAATGGACTCAGTGGTGACAATGAAGAAGGAGGCGGAAGAAGGAGGAGGAGGAGGGAGGAGGAGGAGGAGGAGGAGGAGGAGGAGGAGGAATTGCATTTTCATCTTAATTCGCTTGACCAAGAAAAGGTTGTGGGTCCAGACAAGTTGAGCCCAAGATTGCGGAGTAGATGTGCAGACCAGCTAGCAGCACCTTTAACTCGCAACTTTCAGCACTGCCTAGCACAGTGTAAATAATCTGTCTGTGGAAAGAGGCAAATGTTGTCCCTGTTCACAAAACGAAGAGCAGAGCAAAAATCAGCACCTACAGACCAGTGTCACTCCTGTCAAACACTGGCAAGATCCTTGAGACAGTAATCTCATGACAAATGACAGAGCTTTTCGACAACCACTCACTTCTTTGTGACCGTCAATATGGTTTCAGAAAAGGTTACTCTGCTGTTGATCTGTTGTTAAACCTCTCTACTAAGTGGCACCAGTCACTGGATGAATCCAAAGTCAGCTGCACTGGACATTGCTGGTGCTTTCGACCGAGTATGGCACCAGAGACTCTTGGCAAAACTGCAAGCACTGGGAACTGCAGGCTCTACACTGTCGCCTCATTGATTACCTTCATGGTAGCTCTCTAAGTGTAGCTCTCAATGGGACAGAGTCAGCAAGACACCCTAACGGGGCATGTGTTCCAAAGGGAAGTGTGCTTGGACCATTGTTATAGAATGTCTACTTTAATGAATTTCTTCATCTCATCCCAGAATCCCATGCATATACAGACGACTGTACTCTGACATTTACTTATCCAAGAGAGGAAATGTCAGTTGCTTCAAGCTACATCAATCACCAGCTAAAAGCTATATTAGCTTGAGGAAACCGATGGCAGGTAACATTTGCTCCTGAGAAAACACAAATGATGATGGTCTCTAGGTACGATGATGGTAATACCGGAGCAGTAATAAGTATGAATGGAAGTGTTGGTACCTAGGTAAGAACTTAATATCCTTTGGGTGAAAATTGACTCCAAACTGACCATGAAGAACCACGTTGTAAATTTTGCAAACAAGGCAGCCAGGAAGCTTACAGCACTTCGACGTATCTCGCATCTGCTCGACAGTAGAGGTTGCATGATTGTGTACGAGGCACTAAGCTCACATCTTGAGTATGCTCCACTCTCTTGGATTTCCTGCCTCCCCTCCACCCCCCATCTCATCTGCGACAACTTTACAGAGTAGAGAACAGAGCAAGACGTCTCATCTCTCGTCTGGACCCTGCCTGGATACATTTGTCATTTCAGCAGAGCCTTCAACACCAGAAGGATGTGGACGGCCTTGCTGTTAGGTACAAAACCAATATTGCCAAAGTACCACACTTGGCTCAGCTCCGAGGACAGCCAGAAGTGAGCTTCTACACAACAAGACGGGCAGCAAGCAGCAACTTCACTCTGACTGTACCCTTCTCCAGAACATTGCTACATCTGAGATCATTTATTCCTAGAATGAATCGAGTCTGAAATACGTTCCTACAGCATAATGATATCAACGAAATAAAGTCAGTTGATCAAATGAAATTGCTGGCCCACAGATGGCTCCACCTTCATTCTGTTTCCTATCCGTTTGTCTCATAACAATAATAATGCTTTTAAATGAGCTGATATATGTAACAGCTCCTAGTTAGTAAATAAAGTTAGGAATCTTTAACCTAACCTTGTAAAACCCTGTGTAAAAAAAGGGAGGGAAAGAGAGAGAGATAAGCCAGCAAGGTTGGACCCAATATATATCGTGGAGGGCACGAGAAGTGGATGAGATGATGGAGTACCTAGCTAGAAAGTGCTAAGTTGCAGAGAGGAACTTCTTACGTAGTAGAAGAATTAAATATAGCAAGAACAAAAAGAGTTCTTGTTTAATGAAAGATGCGGAGAGGCATGAATGAAAAATGCAAGAACGAGGAAAACTTTAGAAATGGAAGGACAATTGATAACAACTTAGCGATCGTAATAGCCAAAAAATAAATATGCAAGGGAGAGGAGAGAAGCTGATCGCAGGAGCAGCATAAGAAAAAACTAAGGTAAAAGAACGGAAGTGGAGAGGAAACGAGAGTGCAGGCTTCGATTTGTAGGATAAAATATTTAAAGAGGTGTTCTAACTGGAAACAAGGAAGTAGACCTCATAAACACAACACGGCCAGGAGCTATGACTCGACCCCTGCAACCACAACTAGGTGAGTACGGGAAGGAGTAAAAACACTTTTCATAGAGCTAGATACATAAAACATATTCTGACCAAACAAGGTATCACCATGGATTCTCCAAAGGGATCAAAAGCCCTGTCCAAACTACTAGCTAATATCTACAAGCCAGTGGATATGGGACAGTGTTCAGTGATCTGGAAGACAGCAAATGTAATCCCAATAGACAGACAGGAAATGCTGAACTACAGACTAATTCCACTGACATCATTTCATGGGGAATGATGGAGAGGACAATCAGAAGATGAGTGGTGGAGCACTTGGTGAGAAGTGGTTTTATCAGTGATAACAAACATGGGTTCAGTGACGTCATCTCTTGTCTTCCCAGCTACTAGGAATTGTTTGGCAAAATAATAGAAGAAAGGCAGGATGGAATGTGTGGATTGCTCTTTCTTAAACTGAAAGGAGGCATATGTTAATGTACCCCACAAGAGAAAGGGACAAAAAATCTGAGGTGAAGTCGAGAACTGTAGATTAATGAGTACTTTAGGGGGAAATAAACAGAGTATCTGTTCCAGAAGATATATCAGAATGGAGAATAGTAAAGTGCAGGGCTCTAGAAGGTTATTAATGAGACCCAGTATAGTCTCTAGTGTATGTGAATGACATACCAGATGGGACTGAGTCAGATGTACTCCTGTTTGTTGCTGATGAAATATTAATGAGGATAATAAAAACAGATGAGGTCAAGGGAAAACTACAAATAGATCTAAACGCTATATTACTGGATGAGATAAGGAGCTTCAGAATTAAAACCATGCAAATACAAAGTTATGTAGATTAAGGGAGGGCCAAGAAGATAACATAGTGGAGACGCATGCAAAGAGACTGCAGACCTCAATCAAAACGAAAGACTGGGAAGATCATAGCGCCTGATTTATCTTCAGAGAATACCGTCAACGGAATAACATGCAGCGAATCATCGTCTAGCAAATCACAGAATAACAAACACGAGACAACAAAGTCATTCTGGGATGTTCATACAACATATAGAAGGCGCATCTTGGTGTATGTATCAACACCATGCTACTTGTTATTATTAAACTGGAGAAGTATTATAGAAAAGTTAGTTTCAGAGCTAAGGATATGGGCTACATGGTGAGGCTAAGGAAACTGAACATACCATATATACATATAAATTGATGGAGTAGACAAGAATAGGCTGCTTGAGAGGCGGGAAACAGGTACTCGTGAGCACAACGGAAGACACAGGTGAACCAAAGAGATGTAAGGATGTGTTTCTTCAGCCTCATGACAGGCACCATACAAAGCTTAGAAATCAAGTGTTATACGAGGTTCCCAAGGAGAGGAGGGAGTGAATCCGGTAAGCAGTAAGTTAGGAGGCGGTGCCAGGAGCTAAGGATCGAACTAAGCAACCAAGTACAGAGGAGGACACACAGGGAACCATGGGTGGAACTAAGCAACCAAGTACAGAGGAGGACACACAGGGAACCATGGGTGGAACTAAGCAACCAAGTACAGAGGAGGACACACAGGGAACCATGGTGGAACTAAGCAACCAAGTACAGAGGAGGACACACAGGGAACCATGGGTGGAACTAAGCAACCAAGTACAGAGGAGGACACACAGGGAACCATGGGTGGAACTAAGCAACCAAGTACAGAGGAGGACACACAGGGAACCATGGGTGGAACTAAGCAACCAAGTACAGAGGAGGACACACAGGGAACCATGGGTGGAACTAAGCAACCAAGTACAGAGGAGGGCACACAGGGAACCATGGGTGGAACTAAGCAACCAAGTACAGAGGAGGACACACAGGGAACCATGGGTGGAACTAAGCAACCAAGTACAGAGGAGGACACACAGGGAACCATGGGTGGAACTAAGCAACCAAGTACAGAGGAGGACACACAGGGAACCATGGGTGGAACTAAGCAACCAAGTACAGACGAGGACACACAGGGAACCATGGGTGGAACTAAGCAACCAAGTACAGAGGAGGACACACAGGGAACCATGGGTGGAACTAAGCAACCAAGTACAGAGGAGGACACACAGGGAACCATGGGTGGAACTAAGCAACCAAGTACAGAGGAGGACACACAGGGAACCATGGGTGGAACTAAGCAACCAAGTACAGACGAGGACACACAGGGAACCATGGGTGGAACTAAGCAACCACGTACAGAGGAGGACATACAGGGAACCATGGGTGGAACTAAGCAACCAAGTACAGAGGAGGACACACAGGGAACCATGGGTGGAACTAAGCAACCAAGTACAGAGGAGGACACACGGGAACCATGGGTGGAACTACAACCAAGTACAGAGGAGGACACACAGGGAACCATGGGTGGAACTAAGCAACCAAGTACAGAGGAGGACACACAGGGATCCATGGGTGGAACTAAGCAACCAAGTACAGAGGAGGACACACAGGGAACCATGGGTGGAACTAAGCAACCAAGTACAGAGGAGGACACACAGGGAACCATGGGTGGAACTAAGCAACCAAGTACAGAGGAGGACACACAGGGAACCATGGGTGGAACTAAGCAACCAAGTACAGAGGAGGACACACAGGGAACCATGGGTGGAACTAAGCAACCAAGTACAGACGAGGACACACAGGGAACCATGGGTGGAACTAAGCAACCAAGTACAGAGGAGGACACACAGGGAACCATGGGTGGAACTAAGCAACCAAGTACAGAGGAGGACACACAGGGAACCATGGGTGGAACTAAGCAACCAAGTACAGAGGAGGACACACAGGAACCATGGGTGGAACTAAGCAACCAAGTACAGAGGAGGACACACAGGGAACCATGGGTGGAACTAAGCAACCAAGTACAGAGGAGGACACACAGGGAACCATGGGTGGAACTAAGCAACCAAGTACAGACGAGGACACACAGGGAACCATGGGTGGTACTAAGCAACCAAGTACAGAGGAGGACACACAGGGAACCATGGGTGGAACTAAGCAACCAAGTACAGAGGAGGACACACAGGGAACCATGCAGAAGTGAATTTTCTTCAAACGTGAACAATTGAGTTCGAAATGTTTATTACAAGAACCAGATGAAACATTAAAAAAAACATTATTTTTTTCCTCTCTAATATTCTGTTATTTTGGTTTTTATATTACAATAGTTCAATAAAGTATCAGATGTTGTCTTAGATATATTGAAAGGTTCAGTTATTTGTCAAGGGAATGGTTTGCTCTTTGTTGCATAATTATCAGAAAGGATTCTCTTCGATTTTTTTAATTAAATAATGTAAATTATGATAAACATAAAGTGTTTGGTGCATTTTTTAAATCTGTTAATTACAAAAAGCATAAAAAAACAATCTTTATGACAAATAATTGTCAACAATTGAACAATGATTTGGATCAGCTGATCTCGTGGGATTAAGAATAAATAATAATAAATAATAAATAAAAATAATATAATAATAAATAATAATAATAATAAATAAATAATATACTATCATGGCTTTTAATATAACTGAGTAGTAAACATGTGGAATTAATTAGTGTTTATACTCAACACAAGACATGTTAAACTCGTTACAATATTAATCATCATTAAATAAAAGTGTTCCCTTCAAGTAAGGCAAAATAGAAAAAAGCTATTACTAATTATTAGAAATGTATATAAAATATTATTTTTTAATTAGTTTGTCTCTTTCTTGATAGGTTATCTTTTAAAATAACGAACGCTATATTAAAACTATTTATATATTCCAGTGATCTGTAGCAGCATAAGATAATACCGATACATTACATCAAAGTAACTTTGATCAAGAGTGTTACGAGGTGTGGAGAGGCAGTGCAGTGATCTGCAGGCTGAAACACTTGGCTACTGACCAAGACGCTCAGAGAATAACTCCCACAAGTCTCCTACACACAGGTAGTAGTGGTGGCTCTCACCTGCTTTTCCACCTCCTGGTCGTGGGTCTCAAGACGCCTCCTACACACTGTCAACCGTAATGTCTTCACCTGAAAAAATAATTACATATTAAGTGGCAGTTTCTAGGAATACAACAAGATATATTTTATGAATTGCTTGGACATCATGATTTTAGTGGCACAGACCCGTAACATCCTTGTACTTCTTTCAAAGTACTGACAATATATTTCCTTCCTCCAAGCCTCCAATCCCTCATCTCTCCACCACTCCCGAGCATCACATATTCATGACGAAGACCTACTTTTATAGGAAAATAATCTCCCTCTCACATACTCTAACCTGAGCCTATCTATCCTCGTGAAAACTCTTAACTGCTTTCAGTAACTTACCACCTATGCCATACAATTGCAATATCAGCCACATTGATCCACTATCCGCCCTATCATTTGTTTTTTCCAAGTCCATAAATGCAACGAAAACTTCTTTACACTTGATGAAATTAAGACACTTGTGCAACATCTGGGAGTCTTTATTGTAATCGTTTCGGTATCCAGTGGCTTTATCTAAATACTGTTCAGTTATATGATTCAATGTAAACACTTGGTCTACACATCCCCTACCCTTCCTAAGGGCTCCTTGTTCACCTGTGATTCTGCTCACAATCTTCGTCTTGATTACTTCCATAACAACTCTACCATTCACCTTATCAGGTATACTCAGCAAGCTTATTCCCCTATAATTTTTACACACTCTTCTGTCCCCTTTACCTTTATACAAAGGAACTATACATGCTCTCGGCCAATCCATAGGTACCTTCCCCTCTTTCATATATTTATTAAATAAAATAATCATCCATTCCAAAACTATATCCCCACCTACTTTTAACTTTTCTGTCTTCATCCCATCAATCTCAGTTGCTTTACCCACTTTCATTCTACCCACAGCCTCACCCACCTCCCTCACACTCACTTCTGACTCTTCCTCACTCCTACGATATATTATACCTCCTTGGTCAATGCACGAAATCATAGCTTTCCAATCTTCATCAACATCTAGCAATTCCTGAAAATATCCCACCATCTTCCCAAAACCTCAAACCTCACAAATGCTAACTGTTTTTTCTCTTACTGCTCTCTTTACCTCATTATTCCACTAATCGTTCCACTTCCCTCAAACACTCACCCTCCTATATCAACAAACATCTGATGAACACTGACACTGCATTCTTAAATCTACCCCATACCATCTCCTGAACCTCATTGCCTATACTCTTAATATCCCATCTTTCTACAAAATGTTGCTTTTATCTTAACTTAACTTCCTCCTCCTTTAGTTTATGAACCTTCTCCTCTATGTTACTTTTTAATATCATTCCTTGAACCCCATGTATGTTTTACTTTCACTGTAGCTACAACTAAAAAATTGACATATCTGTTGCTCCTTTATAAACATGCACATCCTGAAGACTATCCATCAACCTTCTATCCACTAATACATAGTCCAAAAAACTTATGTCATTATGCCCAATATCATATTTCATTTACCTAATTATCCTTTTTTTTTAAATATGTATTACCTATTACTAAACTTCTTTCTATACAAAGATCAATCAAAAAACCCTTTATAATTTACCCCTAGCACCTGAAACTTACCTACCACGTTTTATATAACCATTTCGCCCACTGATACATTTAGGTGCCCTAGTACAATTACTCTTTCACGTGGTTCAAAACATTCTAAACTCTCACAAAAATCTCTCTCTCTACATTCCTCTCTTCTCCAGGTACATAAACATTATACTATATATATATATATATATATATATACAGTATATATATATATATATATATATATATATATATATGTCGTGCCGATTAGGTAAAACTTGCGATTTTGGCTTAAATAGCACGTCACTTGCCATATAAGACAAGTGAAAATTTGTATGCATAATTCGCCAAAATCATTCTGAACATAACGAAAAAATATATTTCATGTGTTTGTTTATTATTCAATTAAGTTACCGTATCTAAAATATATTTAGTTGGGTTAGGCTATTAAATTGCGCTTGTTGTAATAAGTTAGGTAGGTTTTCAAAGTTTCTCTTGGTACAAAATTATAAATTCTTATATTAACATAAATGAAAAATATATCTTTAAACGATAAGAGAAAATTTTAGAAAGGACTTAATTTTAAATGAGTTCTTGCTAATTGGCATTTTACCTAATCGGCACGACTATATATATATATATATATATATATATTATATATATATATATATATATATATATATATATATATATATATATATATATAATATATATATATATATATATATATATATATGTCGTCCGATTACGTAAAACTGGTCAATTGAAGAACTATCTAAAATTAAGTCCTTTCTAAAATTTTCTCTTATACGTTTAAAGATATATTTTTTCATTTATATTAATGTAAAATTTATAATTTTGTACAAGAGAAACTTTGAAAACCTACCTAACCTTATTACAACAAGCCAATTTAATTACCTAACCCAACTAAATATATTATAGATACGTTAACATTAATTTAATAATAAACAAACACAATGAAATATATTTTTTCGTTATGTTCAGAATGATTTTGGCGAAATTATTGCATATACAAATTTTCACTTGTCTTATATGGCAAGTTGAGCGTTGCTATTTAAGCCAAAATCGAAGTTTACTAATCGGCACGAAAATATATATATATATATATATATATATATATATATATATATATATATATATATATATATATATATATATATATATATATATATATGTCGTGCCGATTAGGTAAAACTGGTCAAATAGCAAGAACTCATCTAAAATTAAGTCCTTTCTAAAATTTTTCTTATACGTTTAGAGATATATTTTTTCATTTATGTTAATGTAAGAATTTATAATTTTGTACCAAGAGAAACTTTGAAAACCTACCTAACCTTATTACAACAAGCGCAATTTAATTTAACCTAACCCAACTAAATATATTTTAGATACGTTAACATTAATTTAATAATAAACAAACACAATGAAATATATTTTTCGTTATGTTCAGAATGATTTTGGTGAAATTATTGCATACACAAATTTTCACTTGTCTTATATGGCAAGGTGAGCGTTGCTATTTAAGCCAAAATCGAAAGTTTACTAATCGGCACTGACATATATATATATATATATATATATATATATATATATATATATATATATATATATATTCGTGCCGATTAGGTAAAACTGGTCAATTAGCAAGAACTCATTTAAAATTAAGTCCTTTCTAAAATTTTCTTATACGTTTAAAGATATTTTTTTTTTCATTTATATTAATGTAAAAAAAATTTTTGTTACCAAGAGAAACTTTAAAAACCTACCTAACCTTATTTCAACAAGCGAATTGAATTTAGTCAACCCCAAACTAAATATTTTTTAGATACAAATTAATTTAATAATAAACAAACACAATTAAATATATTTTTTCGTTATGTTAGAATGATTTTGGCAAATTTTTGTACACAAATTTTCACTTGTCTTTATGGAAGGTGAGCGTTTCTATTTAAGCCAAAATCGCAAGTTTTACCTAATCGGCAGACATATATATATATATATATATATATATATATATATATATTTTTTTTTTTTTTTTATTATTAACACATGGGCCCCATTCCCCCCAAGGCAGGGGGGCCCGAAAAAAAAACTTTCATCATCATTCACTCCATCACTGCTTCCAGGGGGTTTTTACTACATTTTAAAAACTGCAACATTAACACCCCCCTTCAGAGTGCCGGCACTGTACTTCCCATCTCCAGAACTAACCGGGCCTGCCGGCCCAATCCCCCAAAAATTTACTTTGCTCACCCCAAAAACGCATGTAAAAACCATACCCTATTACCCCTATAAATTAAATTTTGTAAAATTTAACCCCCAAAAAATTTTTTCCCCCCTTAATTTTTCCCCGGGCCCCCCCCCACCCCCCCTTCCCCCATAAGATTTAAAACCCCCCAATATTGCTGTTCCATTTTCTCAACCAAAAACCCCCCCCAAAAACCCCCTGCTTGGAATCGTTTTAAACCCCCATTTTCCCTTTAAACCCAATTTTCGATTTCCCCCAATTGACCCAGAATAACCTCCACTGCCTCCCCCTTTTCCCTCGTTAAATTCATCAATCCAACCCATAAAGAGCGTTGGTATAACTTCTTCAAATTCCCTTTTCTTCCATGGACAAGGCGTCCCCCGACTCTGAATGCCCCCCCCTTTTTCCCCCTCATCAATTCTAGTTCACCTCATCCTTCATAGACCCACCCCCGGACATGTCCACTCCCAAATATCTGAATACATTCACCTCCTCCATACTCTCCCTCCAATCTGATATCCAATCTTTCGTCACCTATTTTTTTGTTATCCTCATCCCCTTTACTCTTTCCTATATTCACTTTCAATTTTTTTTTTACACCCCTACCAAATTCACCCCAAACCTTTTGCAGCTTCTCTTCAGAATCCCCAAAAAGCAATGTCATCAGAAAAAAAAACCGGACAACCCCCTTTTGTATTTGTTTTTTATTTTAGCCCAACACCTCTTGCCAAGCCCCCCGCATTCACTTCTTTACAACCCCATCTAAAATATATTGAACAACCACGGTGACTACACATCCTTGTCTAAGGCCCACTTTTACGGGGGAAAAAGTCCCCCTTCCTCCTACACATTTAACCGAGCCTCACTATCCTCATAAAAACTCTTCACTGCTTTCAGTAACCTTCCTCCTATTCCATACACCTGCAACATCTGCCACATTGCCCCCCCTCTCCCTATCATCCCTTTTCCAAATCCATAAATGCCACAAAAACATCTTTATTATCCCAAAAACTGTTCACCATATGTTTCACTGTAAACACTTGGTCTACACACCCCTACCTTTCCTAAAGCCCCCTTGTTCATCTGCTATCCTGCTTTTTGTTTTACTTTAATTTTTTCAATAATAACTCTACCATACACTTTAAGGTACACTCAACAGACTTATTCCCCTATAATTTTTTCACTCCCTTTTTTTCCCCTTTCCCCTTTTTAAAAGGAACACTAAAGCTCTCTGCCCAACCCAGGTCCTTTTCCCTCTTCCATACATTTATTAAATAATAGCACCAACCACCCAAAATTATACCCCACCTGCTTTTAACATTTCTATCTTTATCCCATCAATCCCAGCCCTTTTCCCCTTTCATTCTCCCCCTTTCCCCCAATTTCCCCCCCACCCCCCTTTTCCACACTCCTACAAGATGTTATTCCTCCTTGCCCTACACACGAAACACAGTTCCCCCGTCTTCATCAACATTTAACAAATCAAAATATTCTCTCCATCTTCCCGATACCTCTAATTTTTCCATTTAATAACTCTCCTCTCCCATTTTTAACTGTCAAATCCATTTGTTCTCTAGGGTTCCCCAACTTATTAATCTCATTCCAAAATTTTTTTCTTATTTTCAACAAAATTTGCTGATAACATCTCACCCACTCTCTCATCTGCTCTTTTTTTACATTGCTTCACCACTTTTTTACCTCTTTTTTCTCTCCATATACTCTTCCCTCCTTGCATCACTTCTACTTTGTAAAAACCTTCATATGCTAATTTTTCCCCCTTTTACTACTCTCTTTCATCATCATTCCACCAATGCTCCTTTTCCCCCCCCGCACCCACTCGCCTGTAACCACAAACTTCTGCTGAACACTCTAAAACCACATTTTTTAAAACTACCCCATTTTCGACCCCATTTCCTCCCCTCTCACTAGCCCATCCCATCCTCCAATAGTTTTTATATCTTACCCCAACTGCCTCCTCTTTTTGTTTATAAACCTTCACCCCCTCTTTTTTCTTACTGATTCTATTTTCCCTTTTATCCCATCTACCTTTTACCCCCCTGTAGCTATAACTAAAAAGTGATCTGATATATCTTTTAGCCCCCCTATAAACATGTACATCCTGAAGTCTACTCAACAGTCTTTTATCTACCAATACATAGTCCCAAAAAACTACTGTCATTACGCCCCACATCATATCTTTTTACTTATTTATCCTTTTTCTTAAAAAATGTATTACCTTAAATAAACCCCCTTTTTATACAAAGTTTAATCAAAAAAGGGGTCCCCTTATCATTTACACCCCGGCACCCCAAACTTACCTACTACACCCCTCTGCATGTTTCTCCCCCTTTAATTTAGGTCCCCTACCACCAATTCTCTCATTTGGTTCAAAAATTCCTATACATTCGCCCTTTCATCCCCCCCAAAAATTTTTCTCTCCTCTACACTCCTCTCTTCTCCAGGTGCCACCTTATTATGACCCACTTTTCGCATCCGAATTTTTTTTAATCCACATAATCCTTGAATTTACACATTTATATTCCCTCTTTTCCTTCCATAACTGATCCTTCAACATTATTGCCCACCCCTTCCTTGGGTCTAACTCTCTCAGATACCCTGACTTAATCCCATTTATTTTTTCCCCACTGAAACTCGCCTACCCCCCTTTAGCTTTGTTTTGCTTTTTGGGGCCCGGACATCCAACCCTTTTTATTCATAACATCGGCAATCATCTCTTTCTTTATCCCACTACATCCACGCACATTCAGAAACCCCAAATTTTTTAAAGTTTTTTTATATATATATATATATTTTATATATATAT